>MU389833.1:8612-74027 GCA_022578765.1 Xylaria sp. FL0933
ACCCCCCCCCCCCCCCCCCCCCCCCCCCCCCCCCCCCCCGCCCCCCCCCCCCCCCCGCCCCCCCCCCCCCCCCCCCCCCCCCCCCCCCCCCCAAGTGCGTAGTGCTATCATCAAAGGTGGTGGCATACCCGTAAAGACCCAAGACTTCGCCGAAAATGAGAATCAGAACCATGCCGACGAACACCCTCGACTGCTCCATGTATGCTCGCACGCCCTTGTCGCCTACAACGCCGATACAGTATCCGGCTGCAAGACCCGTCATGCCAACCGCGATACCGCAGGCCAGGTGCATGAAGCCACTATCATTACCAGGAGCATTAGTTACCCCTTTCCTAGAGCAGTCGTTGGGAATGAAAGAGAAAGAGATAGACAACATACTTGAATAAGCTGTATGCGCTTCCCTCATTTTTGTTCGGCGGTCGCATGTCTTCGGCGATCAGGACGGCGATGACGAGCGAGTAAACGGCGATGATACCGGACATAACGACGGGAATCAGACACTATATCCCCCCAAGTTCATCACGTTATTAGCACTCCGGTCGGGTCGCTAAGATTTCGCGTATTCGAGGTTGACGAACCTTCATGATCAGATCCGGTCGGAATGTTCCCACGCCTGCAATTCCTATTCCAGATTTCGCGGTTCCGTATGCGGCTCCGACACCTGTATCATGATCTTAGTATGTCCGTCCGTGAATATCGTAGAGGCGTGATGACATCGCGAGAGCATAATGCATCGTGTATAGTGAAAAGGGGTACCGTACTGCCGAATATCATAGCGGCCGCGATACCGCCCTATACGTTATGAACTTAGCATTCAGTCTTCGGATTGATGGCGGGCGGGTGGGTTTTGAGGTGAGGGTGCATTTACCATGCCTATGAAAGGCGCGAACTTGGGCGCCAGCTCCGACTCCATGTTTGCCCGTAGATTCGGATTGAGAGGGTTAATTATCTAGATATTGACGGCCGGTCCGAAACAGATGATTGTAGTATTCGTCGTTAACGATCGGCCGAGATGATGCGGGCTTGTCGAATCCGCGTCCGCTTGTCGACGATGGATTGGGAGGTTCGAAGCTTAATGACTGCCTTGCAGGGGTCATGGGGAGCTACTGTTACCTCTGGAGAGCGGGTTCACGTGATTGAATTGTTACATAAGCATATACGTACCCCATGTTCAGCACATACATACAGTACATGCATGATGTACACTTGATGAACTACCAACTTCAAAGAACACTCATCAACTTACAAAAAGACCTAATTTTGTCTTCTCTTGTTGTGATATTGGGACATTCTCATGTCACCTCTGTGTCATAATACATTTATCAATGTTTCTTCATCTTTCTCTCAAGGAATCATTACGACTTGAAGCAGCTTACTGATAGTCGATTTTGGCCGAAGACTAAGTGGTCCAAGTGGTGGTCTAAGTGATGAAACGATTCTCGTTAAACTCTGCTCATTCATCTGTAGATTTTGCAGGGACACGACAACCCAACCCCTTAACCTAATGCAAAGCTCCACTTCGCTTCAAGGTTGAGACCAGGTTGTAAACTACACCTACTGACTTACATACAGGTCGCCAGGATGATAAAGCTATACTATGGGGCCATTGCAGGTCATTTACCCAAGATGGTTAATATGTACTCCCTCCGCCTAATTTGTATGGAAGGGTACGAATGGTATAATTTGCTATTGTATAATTGAAGCTATTTTATGTTGATGAATTACCTAGTTCTTCAGGTAATGTGGTATTGAGTCGCAAGTGGCGAATTATACCATGTGTACCTCTGCATATAAATTTCCGTATTGAAATACATGCTAACTATGCTAGGAAAATGACCTACAATGGCCCCATAGTATAGCTTTATCATCCTGGCGACCTGTAGCTTCGACTCCTAGAGCGCCTTTTGGCGGATGCAAATTATTCGTCATCTCTGTCGAAATAGAACTCAGCCCTCATCGTTATCGAGAGGATTCGGATTACCGTTGAACAAAAAGGAATATTGATGATACCTAGATATGTATTCCCTCAGACGGAATCGGGCCGGAAAGTGTTGATAGCCGGGAACTCCGACTATTGTTGTGTATAGAGGTTGGAGCTGCAGCTTCATGAAACGGCAAGATTTCATTCGAAAACCGAACATATAAACCCAGTCAAGTGATTTTATATACGTGTATAAACAACCCTGGTTCCCTGAATAGGCAGGAGATGTCTCCTTCTTTGAAATGCTTGTTTTCTTTGGATTATGTCCCCGTTCAGTAAGGCTTATTATAAGTCGAAGAAAAACAAAGTTCTGTCTAGTTTTGACGTTATCTAGAGTATCATGCTTCTTTCTTATCTGTAGATGTCTCAATACGGTTGAAGGCTTCAAAGCTGGGGAGGGAGAGGAGAGGGGATAGGTGGATGCAAGTTAAAACAACAGTCTTGGCGCTAAAGACACCTAAACGCAATCGCTAGCAATTGGTGGCCGTCGGCTGCCTCTCGTCTGCTTTACGTCAGGAAACCCCCCCAGTCGCGGTGTTAATGACAACCCGCCGCTAAATGATGGTTTCCGACCGTTTTTCTAGGAAAGCTGCAGCGACGACGCTAGACCCGTCCTAAGCCTGCAGTGCCACTATCTAAGTACTTAGGTTAGTAACTTACCGAAACCCGCTCCCTGTTATTTCCAACCTGCCTGACCTAACCAACTGAGGCACGCCAACCAAAAAGCCTATCTCCACCGTCCGCATCTGCCTCTGCCTCTGCCTCCTCCTGACCGAAGTACAAATCCAACGAACCAAGTGTCCGCTCGCCTCGCCTTGCCATCTCGCTGGCAACACCTGGGCTACATCGGCTAATTCGGAGGGTGGACAAGCCATTCACCACTGTCTGGTCTGTCTACCTGTTATATCCTCGAGTAAGAATTGGTCTGGTCGTGGTATACTTTTGCGAAGGAACAAGAACTGCAACGACAGACAGACAGACGCCACCTTGTTCGTACATACATTGTGCGCCTCGACGACAACCATCCACCGTGGCCATTTCTCGACACAAGCCAGCTTCCAACCTGCCTCCCTACTTCGCTCTCCCTTTCCGCGAGACGAGAGCCGCCAGCCTCCGTCTAGGCTCGCGGCCGCCTAGGCTTAGCACGAGTAAGTCGAATTCGATATGGTCCCTTTTCTCAACCAACCAAGCAGCCGGCCAGCAAGCCAGTAGCCGGTCATCTTGTATGGTAGTGCAGCTATCACCTGACCAGCTCTATCCCTCTCCCTGGCCCAATCCAGTTTAGATGTAACGGGCACAGAAAGCGGTGTTTGGCTTCGTCGCTGTGTAACGTTGTGCTCTCCTGTCAGCCTTATAGATCCAGCATCTGTAGCTCGCCGTTGCCTCCATTCTTAAGACTGCCTCCCGCTGACCGCCGCTCGATTCATAGGATAGCAACATGGCTGATTACCAGTACGATCAACGTCGATACGGTCCTCCATCTGGCAACCAACGAGATGCCGCTTTCTCCAACATATTCGGGGCTCAGCCGCCTCCCGGTCGTACAGGCACCGGATCTGGGTCTCCCAACAATATGATGCCCCAGAGCGAGAGGACACATACCATGTCTTCTTTATCCTCCGGTCCTCCGCCCGACATGCAGCAGCACCGAGCAGCACCGCGACCCCAACGTGCCGGTGGCTATGAAGAAGTCGTATCCCACCGAACTCGAACCATGGACGCGAGCATGGCCAATGGCTACTACCAGAGCCAAAGGAATCCCTCTGGAGGGTATCCTCCTCCGCCGATACGAGGGGATCCATATGCGCGGCAGCAGCCAGGGGCAAATCAGAGACCCTATCCCGGCCCTCCACCCCAGCCTTCAGGTCGCTACGACTCGAGAGGACCGCCTCCGCAACAGCATTATCCTCCACGAAATCCGGCGCCCGGAAGATATTATCAGGGCGGTCCTGGGCCCGGGCCCGGACCTGCTCTTCGAGATGACCCGTACCGCTCGCAGTCTCTCGCAACCACGCCACGCCAACCCATGTATCAACCTCCACCAAATTCGTATCAGACACCCCAACAGTTCCGACATCCCCCCAACCAAATTCCCAATCCTATGTCGCGGACTACTGCCCAAGGCCGAGTTGTGCCCGAACGCCATGACGACAGGTCCATGTCCATGACTGGATATCCTCCAGAGCGCGATGCGCACCAAACAATGAGTGGGCGCGTTATCCCGAACCGAATAAGGGCGCCTTCAAACGAGATGCCACCCATGAACTCGAGCCCTCACCTGAACGGATATAATGGGTACGGCCATACCCCGGGCTCGGCCACGAGGACGATGAGCATGGCCTCATCCACCACCATGAACGACCATAGCCGAACCATGTCCATGGCCAGCACCATTGTTCCCGAAACCTCCGAGCAAGCGCGACAGCAGCTCATTCATCGGCCATCGAATGCCAAGTCGCTTGAAGGCGAACGACCCCCGACCGCGAAGATCCGATCTCCCATAGTTTATCCCGCCCTGCTATCTCGAGTCGCTGAATGTTTCCGTCAAAAGATAATAGTTGGGGAGCGAACCAAGAACGAGCTGACGTATAAGAATGCCTTTAGTGGCTCAGAAGCCGTGGATGTGCTCTCATACATTATTAGGACGACAGACAGGAACCTGGCTCTGCTTCTAGGCCGAGCGCTCGATGCGCAGAAATTCTTCCACGATGTTACATACGAACATAGGTTGCGAGACTCGGCATCGGAGATGTATCAGTTTAGGGAAACCCTCATGGATGAGCCAGAAGATAAACCCCCTGTCAATGGTGTATTTGTTTTGCTCTCGGAATGTTACTCGCCCACTTGTACGAGGGACCAGTTATGTTACTCAATTGCCTGCCCGCGACGGTTGGAGCAAGTTTCTCGCCTTAACCTCAAGCCACAGGTAGGCTTGAAGAAGGATCAGGATGCGGTCGTCAACGATGACGCGGATCAGACTGATGAGCAGAAGCTCTGGATCAACACCGTCCCCAAGGAGATTGCCGAAAGTGTTAGCGACAAGGAAAAGAAGCGGCAAGAAGTCATCTCTGAGATTTGCTATACAGAGAGAGATTTCGTCAAAGATTTGGAATATCTACGAGACTTCTGGATTCTACCTCTACGGTCAAAAGGATCACCTATACCTGCACCAAGAAGAGAACGTGTTGTCCAGCATATTTTCAGCAATATCATCGACCACCCGAGCATTCACTCGGTGAGTTCCCGGTTCGCTAGGGCTTTGACAGAACGGCAACAACGGCATCCCATTGTGAAGAACCTCGGTGATATCTTCCTCGAAATTGTACCTCAGTTTGAGCCATTCATTCTATATGGCTCTAAACAATTGGAAGCCAAATTCGAGTTTGAGAACGAACGATCCAACAACCCTTACTTCTCGAAATTTGTCGATGAGATCGAAAGAAGGAAGGAATCAAGGAAGCTAGAACTGAATGGTTATCTGACGAAACCTACTACTAGATTAGCCCGTTACCCCTTGCTCCTGGAAAACGTTTTGAAGTATACTGAGGATGGAAACCCGGATAAGGAAGATATTCCCAAGGTCTTGGTAATGATCAGAGATCTTTTGACCCGAGTCAATGCCGAATCTGGTAAAGCTGAAAATAGGTTTAATCTACGCCGTTTGCACGAGCAACTCAAATTCCGCCCTGCCGATAAAGTCGACTTGAAGCTAACAGAAGATGGACGTGAGTTGGTTTTCAAAACGCAATTCAAGAAGGGACCAACAGATCCTACCGAAATAACAGCCTTCCTATTCGATCACGCCGTTTTGCTTGTGAGAATCAAACAACAAGGCAAGACAGAGGAAGTAAAGACTTATCGAAGGGTAAGTCTTGATGTCACTAATTCTAAATCGTGAGACTAATCATTGCACTCCTCCAGCCTATACCTCTGGAATTGCTGTCTATTAAAGAGATGGAAGAGGTCATCCCTCAGTCTGGAGTCAAGCGAGCCTCGTCAAATCTGCCGTTCCGTGGAGGCAACACGGACAAGAAGGCCTCAGAGGGTTGGCCGATAACGTTCCGTCATCTCGGTAGAAATTACTACGAACAGGTATTATATGCTTCAAATCAGACCGCTCGGCAGAAATGGCTCGAGTTCATCGATGCAGCTCAACAACGGCTCCGAGCACGGGCTGATTTCTTCAATGTCACCATACTGTCCCAAAACTTTTTCCAAACCGGCAATCTCGTAAACTCCGTTACACCATACGGTAAGCATTAGTACAAACTCTGCATCAACTTTATGCTAACATATTTAGACGGTGGCCGTAAATTGATATATGGAACTGATCACGGCATCTACGTCTCTGATCGAAAAGCTAAGGAGAGCCAACCTAGGCGTGTTATTGAGGCAACACACGTCACCCAAGTGGATGTCCTAGAAGAATACGGTCTTCTGCTAGTTCTGTCTAACAAGTCACTCCTATCTTACCCCCTGGCCGCGTTAGATCCAAATGAACCAGCGTTAGCGAAACGTCCAAAGAAGATCCAGAGCAACTGCAACTTCTTCAGGACAGGTATCTGTCTAGGACGACATTTAGTGTGCTGTGCCAAGCCGAGCGCACTCTCTACCACGATCAAGGTGTACGAACCCAACGACTCCATGAGCAAGGGTAAGAAGCAGAAGGGACTCGGTAAGATGTTCAACACTGGACAGGACGAACTTAAGGCGTTCAAGGAGTTCTACATCCCCACCGAAGCCTCATCTGTGCACTTCCTCAAGAGCAAGCTTTGTGTGGCCTGTGCAAGAGGTTTCGAAGTCGTCTCGCTTGAAACGCTAGAAACACAGTCACTCCTCGACCAGGCCGATACATCATTGGATTTTGTTGCAAGAAAAGAAGGCACGAAGCCGATTCATATCGAACGTCTCAATGGAGAGTTCTTATTGAATTACACCGACTTCTCCTTCTTCGTCAATCGAAATGGGTGGAGGGCGAGACCCGAATGGCGAATTGATTGGGAGGGAACGCCACAAGCTTTTGCTCTATCATATCCTTGGATCCTAGCGTTTGAGCCCAACTTCATCGAGTTAAGGAACATTGAGAATGGAGCCATTCATATTGTTCCTCACAAGAACATTAGAATGCTCCACAGTAGCACGCATGAGGTAAGACCGCTGTTCATATACATGTATAACTGTTTCGGATACTAATTTCTTCAGATTTTATTCGCGTATGAAGATGAAGCTGGCCACGATGTGGTTGCTGCCATTGATTTCTGGAAGAACAACCGGAAATCCGAAATGCCAGCACAGTGATTGAACCAACTATTTTGTATTTCTGGTTGAGTCGCAAGATGGGTATCCTTCGGGCTGTTATATTTATGCTCTCATATTGGCCACAGGTCTTAAGACTATTGGCTCGGAATCGATATCTTGTAGGACCAGGAATACTGGATAATCATACCATTTCAACAGCAGCATGGCAAGCGAACTTTCTTGGTTGTTAATCTTGCCGGCATAGACTTTCCATTCTAACTGTTGCATTTCAAAGCACGATTAATCCCTTTAATTTTTGCAACAATTTTATCGTCTTTGATAGCGAGAGCACATGATTTGGCACTCGAAAAGAAAGGCTTCGAGGTTCTCAGATGGATGAATCCGTCACCTAGGTCTTTGATTTAAAAGTGAGGCCTGAGTTTCTCGACATGGAAGTTAAATCTATTCCAGGGTGGTCTGTACCGTTGATAGCGGTGATATCGAGAAAAGTGGCAACCAACTCCTGTTTAAGTCGATCCCGCAGCTGGCTGTGTGAAAGGAAATGGACAGATGCGGGAAGCTAGCACAAACAAACACACAAGCAAGCAAGCAAGCAAGAATAGGGAGTAGGACAGGAAGGGAAGGGAAGGGGGGAAAGGGAGGGAAGGAAACTGGGGGCGAGGGATGGGATTTTTGTCCTACCTAGACTTTGTATGAACTGCTATCATAATCGATCGAGAAACCCCCGAGAGAGAGAGAGAGAGAGAGAGAGAGAGAGAGAGTTGTAAACAGCTATTTTATCTAATAATAGGTGATTGATTACCTAACTGCCTGCCTGGCCTGATTGCTTGTGTTTTGTATTACTGGCTATTAGATAGGCTCGACTGCGCTGGTGTTATGTTATATATCTAGTTGTTGGTAAGAAGGTAACGTAGTGTTGAATAAGTAGATAGGTAGCTTTCGGCTGTGTGCCTGCGCCGCTTAGGTCTCAAGACTATCACTACTAACACAAGGCCTTAGCCACGAAGACAAGGAACGACGGCGTCTACGACAAGTACATCGCCGAGCTAATTAAAAGGGATCGAGGTCAACAGAGGCGACGGTTACGCTGGTACCGACGCAAGTAGGCCTAATAGGAGAGGCCATGATTAGCTGTCGAGCATGTGGAAGACCTGATCTGGCTTAAATTATGATTATAGTAGGTAGTTTACAGTAACTCGGATCTTGGTCCCAAACTCGCGCTCCATCAAAAGAGAACCCTCTTCGCTCTTTTAATACCGGTTATATCCCAATCTTGGGGCTTCGTTCGATCCATCCAAGCCACAAAATCCGGAGCCCCCCATTGTGACCAAATCTTAGCATATTCCCAGTAGTCGGGATACCATCCGGCAAATTCCCAGTCGATCAACTCTGTGATCTTACCATGATCGTCTACCAGGATATTCCGAGGGGCTAGATCAGCGTGTGTGAAAACCGATTGGTCTGAGTTATGAGTGAAAGGCTTCTATGTTTATTCTATTGCAACACAGATGTCCATATCTATCCTGGCCTAAGCCGGAATATATCGTCATAAAGTTACCAGAACAAGGGTTCCATCATTGGTCGGCACCTTGCTGTACTGCCCGCGCTGATCACTCCTCGAGCCTCTAGGTCTTCAAGAACTCTTATACACCAGCCTTGGCAATTCTCAGTGATAGTCGCAGCATTTTCTGCCGAAGGCGGCCATTGACTGTTTGCGCTGTGTTCAACCAAGCTCTTGCCATGGCCGTCTAGAGTCCCCAAGTTGTACGAGTCATAGTACTCGATGGAATCGAACGCGTTCCTCTTGACATGATCATAGCGCATGTGAGCGGCATCTCCTGTGACCTGGTAAAGGTCGCCAACACCCCCTTCTTCCGAAGCAACAGCGAGTAACCAATGGTATGGTCCCGCAGTCTGTTTCTCGCGAACGAGCCAAAGGCAAGTTGAAGTAGACTCGGACTGCTGAGGCTGAACTGGTGGCTGCTCAGGGGTATATTCTTCCCATACCCCCCACGCTCCGTGCAGTAGTCTGCGGCACCACTGCCTCCCGTCGCTCGATTGGCGGTATTCTCTGTTTCCAGCTCGAACTGGCTCACTGTATGTAATCTGCTGACGAGCCATTGTCTCGTCACGTTTAGGAACTACTTCTAGTCAGCCAAAGTAGGTTGATAGCATCATGAAAAATGCTTACCTTGCTGAGATAATCTGTACGTAAACAGGTGAGGGGCGTAAGAAGGAAGCTTAGTCGGAGGGAGCTTGTTGAAGGAGGAAGGTTAAAGGTGCAAGGTTAGACAGAGGAGGTGTCTTAAACGTATGTGCACCTCGAGTTGTGAAATTTTGTGTTACGCGAGTGTTTGCAATCAATGATTATGATGAGATCATTTGTGCTACGATATGTAAAAGAATGTGGGACAACCTCATACTGTTCCGGCCAACCACCAACTTCTTGGGTGGGAAGACTAAGTGCCGTCGTTCTGTCTGGAATAGCAATCTTCGAGGCTTTTAGGTCGCGGGCAATCCTCTGCCGGCGAAACATATACTTAGGTCGTTTTTCGTTGGTGATCATATATTACCTTCTGCTGTGTCTAGTGTGATTGTTGGGCTTAAAATCTAGTGCTCGACATTCCTTTGTTCTTGATCTAGTGATCAACATTCCTTTACTTTTTAGGTTTTAGGCTCTACCAATGCCCCGGATTGCGAACCGAATCTTCGGGATTGAGGCTTTTCTCAGTGTTTGCTTTTGTAGTTTGATCTTGGCCAAGTGGATTTTTCCCACACACTAATATTTACAACCTCGACATCGTCTCTGGCCCATTGAGGCATCGGGAGCTGGCCTCCAAAAAGGGGTGTCTGAGGTCATAGGAAGGCTGTATATAGAGGCCGACTAACTGCCAGAAAGCTAAGGAATCTTCTGAGTGACCAAGGGTTTATGCGCCCGTAGAATATAATTTTCATAGGGAGTTGCCCTCCAAGCCCTGATCTCGGCACTTGTGATACAGCATATTAGGCTCAGCCCCAAGTTAAGCATGCCACCAACACGGTAGACAGCCCCTTTGCAAAGTCATCCCCTAAAATTCTGGGAAGGAAAAAGAAAAAAAAGATGTAGAAAGCCCTTCACTCATAGATGTATAGTAATCAAAATTACTTCTAAGGTTTTATAGCAGCGGGGGTATAGACAGGTACGTAGGTCATGGTGCAGTTCAGTGAATCTCTTTTCGTTTCTGGCCATTGTAGTATCGTCGATGAAGATGCGTTGGGGGGAGAGGGCAAATACTCTCATTACCGAACAATTATATCGGCGCAACAGCTCGTAACAGATCAATCCTGGAAGCAAATTAGGGTTAGTATTGCTACTCCAATGGCTTCGTAGGGCCTAACTGTGCCTGGTAAATATCTCTAGTGTTGGCTTGTGAGAGTATGTTATCCGGTATCTGGGTAAGATAGGGGCATATGCGAGGTATCAATGAGACTGATGAAGTATATCACTTAGTTCTTGTTCATTAGTTTTATCAATTGTTAGAACGACATCCTTAGTTTCGGTGGAATCTTGTTATCAAATGTACTTTAGCCAGCTGGGCGAAGCCGCCTGGTTTGCGCTTTGTATGCCCAAACAAATACAAAATGCTAGAAAGTTAAGATGGTACGTGGAGTGAGAAGGCAGCTTACTCATTCTCTGTGTATTTTCTATTCCTTTTTTCTTCAGCCCTATCAGCTTAACTTTTGGAAACGATATCGTTTGAAAACTAAGGAGTCATTGATAGGCATCGAGATCCCCCAGTGATTACTGAGTGCTCTCATACCTAGGTATCGTCTCATTATACAGCTGCAGAGATAAGGCGTGAAGAGGGATAAGCATACATCCGGCCGGGGATCCCCGTTCTGTTTTAGAGTTTTGCACTGCTGCCGAGAAACCATATTTCAATCGTGGGGGCATTCGGTGCTGTCGCACGGCCTCGCTCGTTCGGAGATAGGTAATGCAACCCTTCATGCGTCGGGTGCGCTACGGCTCGTACAAAATCGGAGTGGCAATATATCTAGAGTTTCCGAGGAGAAAAACAGGAGAAAGCAAAGGCCGAGATATAAGCCGAGGTCCACGCCGATGGAAAAGAAGGGAGATGGATAGTTGAGCTAGATATGTAGCGTATGTAGATAGTAAGGCGTAGTAGATTCGTAGCTCCGAGCTTGTTTTCTTCAGCCTTCATCTTCATTCGATCAGAGGCTCGCGTATAGTGGGTTCTTTCGCATTGTTGCCGTCATCCTTGAGTCGTTGGGCTGCTCGAATCTACGTTGATATCATCTTTATCTTCGGTGTTAGTTTCGCTAGACGAGGGGCATTTGTTTACCTAGTGTATTGTTGAAGTCTATTCAGTATGTGCCTGTTTACTAGAGCAGATTTCGTTCTCGTCGATGTATAGTATTTTCTTGTGATTTCCACCTTGATGGATCAACTCGGAGTATATAACGGGTATTCATATTTCCTAGTCTTTCTGATTATCAATACTGTTTTCTCTAGATTATTTAACATTGAAAGTTCATATTCGTTTTTCTTAGACCTGTAAAATCGAACTGCCATTCCGAAATATTTATTGCCTTCTTTCTTCAAGTTAGAAGCCGGTCGTGCTATAAATTTAGGAGTCGAGACACGAGCCGGTTGCGCCTTGGATTCTTCACGACAGGATGTTTTGTTACTGTGCCAATTTCTACGTGAGCGGCTCGTCTTATTCTGTCTCCTTTCCTTCTTCTCCTTCGAACTACGTGGGAGGAGAGGGGAGTTCACGCAATACTCAATCTCAGACCGCGCAGCAGCACCGCTCACGCGAGGTCAAAGAGAATAGAGAGATAAAGACTCAGTGAAACTAACACAAAATCATCAGGGCGCCGTCAACTGCCAAAACAAAGTAACGAGATTCGGAGACAGGTGTCACCTATGCATGGTACGCGTTTAACCTTTATCATCTTATTTCCCGTCTCGCCTTTCTTTCATCGCTGCCATAGTGGCTTAATTCTTCTGTGTTCTTTTTATACACAGATACACAATTCATCGTCTTTCTGGCAAGCTTGAGGAAAATTACCAGAAGCAATACCAGCACCTGGCAATAAACTCACCAATATCATTATACACAATCAGTATCCCTCAAGCTATTTTAAGGGAGGAGGCCTGTGACTGCCTAACTGACACCAAAACAGGCCATGAACGAAGGCTCATCAGCAGCAGACGAGCTACACTTCGACAGCCCGCCGAAATACCGCATGAGCAGCACCCACCAGCGCCACAGCAACAACCACGATCACAACAACTATAACAGTAATAACTACAACTGCTATAACAACAGTAGCAGCAACAACAGCAGGAAGATCATCATCGGCAGCGACGAAAAGAGGCCGTGCGGCTTATTCCAGCTTAGCAGCGACGAGTGCGAGAGCTGTGACTGTGCGGTAGAGAGCGGCAGTGACGATAGCCGGGTGTTCTCTCGGCGCGGGTGTGATTACGGGGGTCAGTGATTTATTCATTCATTCATTCATAAAGCATTGTTGAGTGGGCATGAGAGAGGACGATGAAGGTCGATGAGTTGATAGAGGTGGCACACACACACACGATTGACCCGATTTCAAGAATGACTACGGCCATAACAAGAACCCATTTAACCCGCTATTGTTGGTACACCTTGCCGAAGAGAAATTGGCTTTTGAGCAAGTCGAAATTCGGTCTATTGTACATCAACGCCGGAGTCAGCTGATCGCGCAGAGTCAATGGTTCAGCGACCTGGTTGGGAAAGGGGGCTTGTGGCTTGAGGCTAGATGGGAGGGGATTGATCAGTTAAGCATGAAGGTGTACAGAAGGGGGTTATTTGAGAATTGTGGGAGGAATGAGAGTCGGATCACCCTCGAATACAAGATAGGGGATGGGATGGGATATCAAGCTGTGCACTAGACTGATCCCTTATGGTCGCAAGGGATTTAGGCGAGACCAATAGAACGTTGAGTCATTGAGACTGATGTTACTACTTTACACTTAGCAGGTCTATTCTGTTATGAGAACATTTCATGAGAAACAGCTGCTCCTAATAGCTGTTCTTTACAACTCTTCATCAAAACAGACCAGTCGAACCATACCTAACCTAGAGAATCAGGGGCGGATCTAGCTTCCGTGATGCATGCAGATCGGCTTAGTAAATCTGCACGATTAATGTATGTACTGTATGTGGCTAAATCCTTCAGAGAACAGGCTCACATTGCGGCTGCAAGAGCATTACAATTATGTTGCGCAACGTCGCTTTCCTATCTCCCTCCTATCTGTTGTCAGTCATACGTGCAATAGGCGACATTCCGATCCTGCGAAGCCGACGAAGCCGACGACACTGCGACGTCATTATGCCTGATCTGTCTTTATTCGAATTTAGAGCATGCATAGTATAATTACACCAGATATGCTAAAGAGATCAGATGTTTTGGACAATAAGAAAAAGTCTATGCAATTGGTATCATGCAACTATGCCGTTCGAGGCTCTCTCCTGTACAACAACTCCAGCCTTCTTCACATCCCATCCCAACCTTTGCTACTCCTTTCCTATGCTTCCATACATACATACATCCCCGTTTTTCTCCATCTAACTTTCTTCGTATTACATCCATTTGGTATCATAGAACGGGGGTATCGAGAGAAATTTTGTTTTAGTAAAAATGAGTCAAAGAGAAGCCTTTTTCCTCGGTAATTTTTTTCAATGAAAGACGCTTTGGTTTGTGTTTGTGCTTTTCGAAACTGGCAAGCTCACTTTATTTCTTGCCGTTGATGTGCCAGTCGAAGATCTTGCCAAAGACCTCCTTGCCGGTGCCCTCGATGGTGTCGCCGTGGCAGGGGATCAGCGTGGTCCAGTCCCAGCCGTAGATGCGCTTGACGCTCTCGTTGAAGCCGTTGCGGTCCTTGTTGCCGTTGCTGATGGCGTACCATAACAGGCGCTTGTGGCCCTTGGCGGGGCCGGCGGTGCTGTTGAGGGAGTAGAAGATCTTCTTGAGCAGGCCGCCGCCCTTCTTCTCCGCCTCGGGCACCTTGGAGTACTGCTCCGTCGGGGGCAGGTTGAACATCAGGTCGGCCTCGATCAGGACCTTCTCGGGCTTGTAGAAGAGCACGATCTCCTTGTTCGGGTGGGCGTTGACCATCTCGACCTCGAAGTCGGCGGCGAACTCGTCGCTGATGGCGGCCGAGTGCGCGTTCGTCTCGTCGTAGAGGAAGTCGAACTCCTCCTTGCCGATCATGGGGTCGTTGGTGACCGCCTTGCGTCGCTCGGGGAGGCCCTTGGGTCCGATCAGCTTGGCGGCGGGGTACTCGGTCTTCCATTGCGTGAGGAAGATGTGGTGCTCGAGATCACCGGCGATGAGGTAGCCGACGTTGCCGCCTAGCTCGGCGACCTTGGCCTTGACCTCATCGGTCAAAGCGACGGGGGAGAAGACGGCGATGGCGCCAGAAGTCAGCTTGACTGTTGCGTTTCTTGTTAGTCGACTCCGTGAATAATGGTCAAGTATCTAGGGAGTGTCACATACTGATAGTAGCACGACCACCGATCGGGATCTTCTCGAATCGCAAGAAAGGCACGGAGACAGTAACGACATTAGGGGTGACGTTACGGATCACCTGAACCGACGAAGGGTTCTTGGGGATGAGCTTCTCAGACATGGTGACAGTACGTCGATGGATTTTGGGGAGGATGGGAGTGGGAGGATGGGAAGAAGGGGAAGTGTTCACTCTAGGTGACTTGGATACAGAGACAAGAGATCTGGCAGTTATTATGTCTCGGAAGGGCAATAGACGATGGGAAGAGGATTGGGGAAGGGCGCAGGGGGAGCTTAAGAATGATTTCTTGGTGACAGTGAACTGTCTTGGCACCAATGCGACGCCTCTCGACATTTTTTGTCAGTCAACAACCACCCAGGGTTGGTTAGATAGTAGTGGTGTGTACAATGCTATAGGCACCACCCCTAACTACCGATTCGATTTACTTCCTTTTTTTTTTTTTTGGCCTTGTTCTTTTCTGTCTTTTTCCTCTTTTTTTGCCCACTGGACTTCCGTTTTGGGATGTCTCGAGTGGATTTGATAGGTAAGCGTTTGCTGACGACAGCTTGTGACCCGAAATGAGAATTTGTCAAAATTTGGAATGTCTGCCAGGGCTGAACAGGGCTGCCAAATTACATGGTAACAATCTTACCGCGCTGTTATCTCCATTGCCGAGTTGTATATAATGAAAAGCTGGCGTCCCGTTGGAGAAGCGATTACTAAGCTTTCTGCCTTGTTCTAGGCAAGTATAAGCTGTTTGAGAGGTGGGTTGTAAGTATAATGCATTACAGCTGCACTCTGATTACTTTTGTAACGAGATAATAGACAGTTTCATGACATCATGCAATATTGCTAGTTCATGACGAGCTAGACAGGTCAGCTCTACCTAGGCATAACGGTGCGCTAGAGTAGTTCGTGTCTCTATCATCTATCATGCCCGAATAGGAAATGTCTACCGTGTAATAGGCATGTAATAGGCACGCTAAAGAGCCCGATTCGTCTGTAATTATAGGATTAAAGGATTTCTTGCCGATCTCATCTTGAAAGCTTCAAGCCTGTTAACCGTTCGCCAAGGAGCGTCCCTCGCTTTAATCAGCTATAAACGGACGATAACTCCCTGTTCCTGTTGGTATGTATTTCATTCCTGGTGCACACTACTACGGTAGTAGTGTAGGGCCATGAAACGGCTTCACAAGCATCCGCCCACATGTATTAGTGAACTAGTTATGCAGAGCGGATGGTCGGAGGAGCAGCCAAAAATAACATACATAAGATAACGGCATTTGCCAAGAATTAAAAGTACCTATGTAGAGTATTCCAATGGCAGTTGAAGGGTTAGTAGTGTACGGAGTAGTGTACAGATATATAATAGTCATTGCAGTCGGCGCATATACGCTGTATATGCAGAATTGATTAGTGATCTCTCGCGGTAAAGTCATTTACCAAATACTGCTTACATCTGTGTAAGAGGCAATCTTCTCTCCTATCAACTTTTGATACCGTGCTCCAGCTTACCTACCTTTTATCGGGATACTCAGACAGTAGCGCCACGTAGATAATATGCCTATGTGCTTATTGTAAACCAACATCAGCTGTACTGTATCGGGCGTATGAATGCCAGAGAAATGACAATACATAGAATACACGGGACTTACAACATCCAATAGTGCACGGTAGTGAATGAGTTTCCGCGTGAGATACAGTAGGAGTTCTATCCCCACTAAGCGCCCTAAACCCAGGTCTCACCAATGCACGCGTGCATGCATGCATCCGACCACGCGACGCTAACGCAGCCTTTATGCTCTCTGGCCTTATTCTTCACTAGGTACATAGATACTCCGTATCTACGCTATCTCTGCGCGGCAGTGCGGCGGTATTTGGAATGTAGGACAACCAACCCGTCTCAGGTTTTCAGGGCCACTTTATGCTGTATCAATCAATTTGCGATCTCAATAACAAATACTTCACCACCAAAATCTTTAATTCTTATTAGTTGGTATTCGAGGAATTTTGTCCAAGTGGGCGGGGACTGGAATAGGAGATGAAAGGATAGCAACAAATTAAAAGCTCGTGACCAACCAACCGGTCTCTCTGAATACCGGAAAGTGCTGGTAGTCCTCGCCACCATACAAATTACAGATTACAGATTACAGATACGCATAGATGGTGAGGCACTGCAGTAGTGCACACACAGTATAGACACGTCCGCAGGCAGAGGGTGACAATGAAATCTCAAATAATACCACACTGCCCTGCGCCTGGGCCTATGTTGCAGTAGGCAGTGTACGTCTACGTAACAGATAACGTGATGCCCGCCTGCCTGCCGAGGCGGTATGAGAAAAGTCTGGCACCGCAAAACGCTCTACACCACCAATATGAACCACTTATTTGACCCTTTGTTTTCAAAGCTATTCTCCTGAAATACCGTCTAAAGGCGTAAATAAGCGTGCTATATTGGAAATAGATTTTGAAATAGATTTTTAAATAAGTAGATGCTTCTATAAGTGGCTGTATTGGTGGTATAAGTGTTTTGCGGTGCCAAGTTTGTCCCATACCGCCTCGCCTGCCTATGTCCTTAACCACAAACGCCGACGGCGATGAGGATCAGGATACCTTGGGTTACTGTAACCAAGGTAATTACCGCAGATTACTGCCTTGCTAATTTCCGATCAAGTCAACATGCCGAGTATTTTCCGGCCTACCCAGGCGCTGCCATTTGTGTTATGTGATCGTTCCAATGAAATGGTAGGTATGTGAGCGTTGCATTCAGCTTGTCTACTTCTCAGATGGGAGGAAAGACCTCGTGTATATATATATATATATGCATGAACGGTATCTCATGCTCCTATATTCAGTACAGTACATGAAGGGACTCCTTGACACAGTTCACTTTTTACACAATCCAACTCTACGAGAACAGAGAGACTACAATAAATTAGTACATGAACCTGATGATATCAAATGCAACATGTATATATATATGTATGTAAATGTGCTGTAGATCCAAATCGCCGGATCGGACCGGACCCTTCTATCCGGAGCGGGTATACGCGCCTCCGATCACTACCTACCCTTAGCCAGCTAACTAGTAAATAATACAACCCCCTATCCTATCCAAAACATCCCATCAACGATATCTCCCACGGCCCGTCAACGACATCCCAAGGGTATGCCAGAAATAGTCCATCCGCGGCACGCCCAGACATATCGTCGGCCGCGAGTCCATGCTCATGTACAGCGCCCGCGTGGTCGCGTTGGCAGCCTTCCAGTTGGCGTATAACCTGCCCTCGGCGATGGTGACGGCGAGCATCATGATAAGCACGGAAAGTATCGTGCCCCAGACTGAGCTGTACTGGATTACTTTCAGGAAGTGAGCATATGTGCGAGCAAAGAAGGCCGCGTTGTCGGTCTGTACAGCTCCGGCGCCTTGTATCCCCGTTCCCGTCTCGGCTGCTGGCACCGTCCCGGCTTCTTCTTCGCCGGCTCCGCTGGCTGGAGGAGCCCGACGTCTCGCCTTTCGAAGCGCCTCTTCGCACAGCTGTAGCCTATCCTCTAGGTCGTCGCGCTCCATCGTCAGCGCCTGCACCCGGCCCTTGAGCGCCTTGATATGCTCCCTGGCCAGATCTTGTATGCGGCTTATCTCGGCGGCCGTTCGGCCCGGAGAGGGACCCTTCTCCTTCATGGCCTTTAAGCTGCGCAGCAGCTCCAGCTGTTCCGCTCCTAGGCGCCTGAGATGCTCGTCGAAGGCTGCTTGCGTCAGCTTCACCTGTTGTCCGTTATTGTTGATGACGCTGCCGGGCTCCGCCTGCGTCCGACCGGGCTGCTGCCCCTTGCCCATGGACTCTCGTAGCTCCGCCAGCTCGTTCGACAGCTTCTGGTGCTCTGCTTCGTTTGCGCGGATATCGTCTTTCAGGCGCATGATTTCTTTCTGGAGTTGAGCGCGCTCCTCGTCTGTGAAACTCTCTGATACGTCCCCGGCTTCGGGACCAGCGTCTGCGGCGGCGGCTGCCTCCAGACGCGCAACTTCGCTCTGCAGCCTCGTGTTGTCAGTCCCGAGACGTGATTTCTCCTCCAGTAGACCCCTGTTTTCGTCCCTCAGTCTCTCGCGTTCGCGCTCGCAAGCCGCGAGGCGCTCATCCCCGTTCTCTGCTGACGCGCGGCGCTCGATCTCGTTGAACTTCTCTGTGAGTCCCCTTACGTCTTCTCTCTTTTTCGACTCCGACAACGACGACGCCGCGACTTGCTTTCTTAGTTCTGCCATCTTCGTCTGCTGCTCTCGTTCGCGCTGCTCTAGCTCGTATATCGTCTCTTTGTCTGACTCGAGGTGCTTATCCTGTTCCTGGATGCGCTTTTTGTGCTTCACGACGGCCCCCTCGAGAGACGTAACTTTGTTCTCGAGGTCCTTGATACCGGCCTCTAGCTCCTGAATCGTAGCCTCGTCCTTCCGACCGTCCTTTTCTCTCTCGGCGAGCTCGTCTTGGAGCTTCTCCAGCGCCGTCTGACAGTCCACTTGGGTTTGCTGCGCGTTATCCCTTTCGGTCTTGATCTTTTCGAGTTCCGCGGTCCTATCAGCGATTGCCTGCTCGTGAGCTTCCCGTCGTACGTAGTCGGATTCGATCGTCGCTTCCAGGTGCTGGTATCTGTCCTTTTCTTTCTGGAGTTCTTGTTCTCTCCGCATTTCGAGCCACCCCTCTGGATCCGGTGCTCCCACCGAAGTGGGAGGAGTGTGCTTGAATCTCATGGAGGTGGGTGATAGCATGTCGTCTCCCATCAGACTTGGAAATCTCTTAAGCGACCCTACGCTCGGGGAGGTGGGTGATAGCATCTGCTCCCCTATCCAACTTGGAAACCTCCTAAGCGACCCTACGCTCGGGGATCCCTGGGGCGAATTCGATTTGTATTTAGAAAGCTCCTCCCTAGTGTCGTCGAGCTTGGTGGTAGTTTCCTTGAGCCGCTGCTCCAGCTCCGCGTTTGTCTCGTCGCGACGCTTACATTCCTGTTCTAGTTGCTCTACCTTCGCTCGGAGTTCCCGAACCATTTCCACGGTTGGCTGCATTTCTGCTTGGGAGCTCGCAAGGGCATCCTCGGCCCATTCCGCTGATGCTTGCGATTGACTGGCTATGCTCTCCCAGTCAGCGGCATACTCTCGATATTCTTTGTACGCTCTATCTAGTGTCTCTATTTGGAGTTCAAGTGCTTCGTTTCTCGCTCGCTCATCTTCCAAGGCTAGGAATGCGGCATCCCTATCTTCCAGCGCCTCTTCAACCTGCTTCTTGTGCTCGTCTATCTTCTCTCTCGCTTCTTCCAGTTTTCGCGCAAACCGTTGTCTTTCCTTGTCATGCTCCTCTTGTTGTCGGTCGGCCGCTCTACTGACACTGTCCCGGTCCTGTTTCCAGTGCGCTATGGCACTCTCGAGCTTTGCGCCCGCAGTCCTCTTTTCGCGCTGGAGTTCATACCTGTGCGCTACGCTCTGTCTTTCTACTGATTCCCTAAAGCTGGCATAATCCTCTGTGATTCTGTTGTATGCGAGCTGCAAAGTAGCAATCGCCTTGTTGTATGTCTCGAAGTGCCGCTCGAGCACCGTTTCTATGGTATCGACGACTTGTTTAGGGAATCGAGACTCGTCTCCGCCTGTGAGCTCTTTCACGATGTCGGAAACGACAGTTATGGGGTCGATCAAGCCGCTGTCTCGCGTCGCCATGGTTGGTTGGGGCTAAGAGAAAAGAGAACGTGACACCCACTGAGAGATTCTACCTTAATCGTGTAAATGAGAGACGCTATGAGGCTTCCCAACATGGGGGGGCAGTATCACGTAGGGAAACTGTGGATGTCTTGGATCATACAAAGGGGTTGTGGTGAGGCTTCTGCGTCCGGGTTTTTGGTGCGAACTTTCTTTGTTCATTCCCCCGCACAACATGCTCAAGTTTTCGAGCCAAAGCCGAAACACAGAGGGATGATATTTTCTTTCATAGAAGCCTGCTATTGCGAATGCGAAACTCATACTCTTGGGCACGCCTCACAGCACAGGCAAGTCAGACACCTTGATCGTCTATTATTCCTTGAACCAGGGATTGTTCTGCGTTATCCCAGAATATCCGCCCTGTATCCATGCCATAGCTGTTCCATGTCATTTCTGATGCCGTGTCTCCAATTGGCTTTGTTCTTATGCTTCAACGTCGTCGTTTTCAATTCGTGGTTGGGGAATGGAAGGGAGACTCAGGTGTCTACGCCTCGCCACTTGTGACTGGCACCGAAATACACTACTCTACTAACACGAACTTATTCAAATCCGCCTACTTCTTGATCCCGGGCATTTATACAATAGGATGATTTTTAACGTCGTAGATTATTTTATTGATAGGGACGAAGTGGTGCTATAGTGAAACATATTATGCCACGAAAGCTCGAAGATGTCCAGAAGGCAGGAACTATTACCTATGATACCTACTGCAGGTAATGGATCAATCTGAATCGCTCTCACTACCTACCTAATGCAATTGCCAGGGGGGGCTGTCGTAACTACCAGCAACCTAATTGTCTGGTTCTTACCGCCGAAGTCTCTTTACATGCAAGCAGTCAATCTATGGGTAGGTGCTTCCTAACAGCGGAAAGCGGCCCCATTAGCCTGTAGTCTTGCAGTGAAGTTTCCTACGTCATACTTCGAAGTCTAGACGGGTGCAGTTTATCTAGGCAAGGAAGGAAAGAGTAAAGCCAGCTATCCGGACAAAAGTCGATTGACCTATCGATCCCTCTTTGAATGATTTCACGTCTCTGCAGTGCTTGGATCTGATTTACAGCATCGCCCCAGAGTTTCAGTGGAATCTCACGCACCATGTCAAGCGAGCAACTTGTAACAATATTAGTCTTCTTCATGTCTATCTAGCACCACGAAAGCGCACTCAGGAGCGGCCTCGATGCTTTCCAGTTGATAATCATACAGAACAGTCCTAACATGCGGTAGTAATGTGATCCTGATCTCTTCCAGTGTCCTTCTATCATAAGCCCCAAACACCGCTTTTTAGTCCAACAATCATCGCCACTCTATTACCGACATAGACATTCTGCCTAACCTGTTGGAATACTCGCCCATTACAAATATCTCTACCTTGGACAAGAATTGGCTTCTTCGAAAACTATAATATTGCTGCTCCTTTTGTCGTTGTCGTTCTCTCTCTTTTTTTTTTTTTGTTTCTTTCATAGGAATACACTACCCTCTCCTGAACTTGTCATACGTCGACGTCTGCTGCTGAGGAATATGTCCACCATTCTTCTGCTCCCCACCGTTTGCCGGCTAGGGCCCAGAACACCAGTGCCCTCAATCCCGTAAGGGTCATCGTCGCCAACGGCAGAAGGACTCATATTCTCTGGTTTCGTGGGTGTCATACTATACAGTTTTCGTCGTGAATTTGCCGAGCTGGCTGTCTTTCCCTGTTGACCCTCCCCTGCAGTCGATATGCTTCGGCTTGTAAGGGGTGTCATGTTGCTCTTGGTCGTTGACTGACAACCCTTGAAACTTGTGGCGATACTGTCGTGCCCACTAGGTTTAGTTGCTTCCAGATCAGCTGAAGGAACCTTAGGCAGTGCTTTTTCGCGGCTCGCGGCATAAAATCCTATCGATGCGCTGGGTGTAGCCTCTTTGGAATTTGCCACTGAAGACAGAATACTGGAAGAACTGGAGATATTGCTCGGCAATGGCTGCGCAGGGCCGATACGAGACTTTTCGATTTCGATGTCTTTCTCTCCAGCATCAAAGGGTGTCGGTTGATCGCCAACCTCATCATCGCCATTCGTGTTCAAGACACTATCTCTTTTACCCCGGACCCGACACGGCGTGTCAGGAGGATCAGGAACGCGATCTTCATCGTCGTCATTGATTTGAGCATTTTCCCGCACATGCCCAGAAATTCGAGTAGATGAAAGGCTATATTTGAAGTCATTAGCATCCACTTGCTTGGTAGTTTCCTCGAGTTTCGAAACATTAGACGATAGCCACATTTTCCATTCGACGGAGCTCGAAGAGGATGTGACACGTTGCTTTGGTGGTAGCGATGCACATCGCTTAGTATTATTATTCTGGCCTGAGGGGTTCACAAAGATTGTGGCATCCCCGTGTGCGCTTGTAGGCCGCGGAATGTCCTCAACAACGGATAGAACGCTGTGCCTTTGAGTCTGGCCGTCTTCGGTATTTGTAGAGTAGATACTTTCAGTATAATGCAACTTGACATCTGCATCTGACCCGTGGGTGCTCGAGCGTCGCAATTGGAAATTTGGTAGATTTGATAGGGAGCGCATCCACGGGTTGAACTCGGGTGATTTGATCGATTGTTGCTCATTAGGGGTCGTGTGCATTCTGTCTTGCAACGCCCGCCGGTAGGGACTTTCAGCGCGGAAGAGATGTCGCGTTGGACTACCGAAAAATGCGGAGCTACGGGATGAGAGTGTCCGTACTAGAGGAGGTGGCCCCTCTGGATGACCATGCCCTGACGAGGTATCTTCCGCGTTCGTGTTCACGGATGTGGACGAAGCGCCCCTATCCCATCCGTTCGTTCTGTTCGTTGTAGACAGAGAAGCCTTGGACGATAGATCCTTGTCTTTCGTATCTTGCCGGCCTTCTTCATTTACTGATTCAGAATCTGTTTCGCTTTCTGGAAAGACATAGCGAATTGTTGCGGCTGGATCACGCCCAAGGCGCCGCAAACGGAGTGAGCTCCTGCGCCGAGGTACTGTTCCCAAATGGACGATATCCTCAGCACTATTGCGTAATTCTGGATTACTCGCGTGCGCTTGCTGCGAATAACCTATCCGTTTCATCAAGGCCGAGTAGATTCTCTGGCGATCAACTACCATGGGGGCAGGGTGTATAGGTTGACATAGAGATGTGGTGCTCGCGTTAGACCGTTCAGAAATTGTGGCAAATTGGGCCGAGGACGAACAAACGTGCGCACCATGTTCGTTTATGATAGATAATCTCTTTTTCTCGCGTTCCTCACGATAACTGTTGTGGGTAATGACGGTGTTTGCGTCAGAGTTCGACCAACTAGTCACTCGGGATCTTTCGTCTGAGGCCTTCTGCTCACTTCTCAAGCTTTCCATACTGCCTTGTCGAGAGCGAGGTTGCTGATATGACGGGACTGCGTGCAGTGATGGGACCCCAGAAGATACATGTGATAGAGCGGCTTGATTTGTTGAAGGGACATGATAAAGCTCGTCATCAGTTTCGGCCTGTGTATCACTCCAGCCGAAAATATGTGATCTTTGCGCGTCGATGTGCTGCAGGGGAAGGGTGGCATCGTCACCGTCACTTTTGCTCGTTGCGAACAAATTCTTCAGTTTGTGTTTCAAGCCCTGCGATACTCTTCGAGCTTTATATCGCAAACTACCCTCCTTCGGGCCTGCGCTATTTGTCGAAACGGTACTGTTGCTTGTGTCTCGCATGCTCTTCCTGAACACTCTGTCCTCGCTAGGGGCTCTGGAACGAAAAAAACGCGAGGACCTCGGGCGAAGGTCACCTTTTGCCCCGTCCTGGTCAATATTATACCCATTTGTAGATGCGAGGGGGGTGGTAGCATCATTTTCGGATCTGAAAGTGGGCACAAAATTACCTCGGAAATCTCGCAGAAAGCTCATCGATTTAGGTGCCTTTAGTCTTCGAGGAGGCACATTTTCATCCCCTTGAAAATATGATTTTGCAGGCAATGGAAGTTGATTCGCCGAGACCGAAGATTTGTCTAGGTTGGAATTCTCGGACACGGTCGCACGGGGTCTGTTCGTAAACATGGATCTAGACTTGCGAAGTTTGCGGTACGATGACGGCATTGATGCTATGTCGTCTTCGGGCGTGTAATACTCGTCGCTCGTAAAGAGAGTATTGATGTAGTCTCCGGCAGCTCCCTTAGTAGCACACACCATACCGGAAGCAGAGGCGCTGCTTGAAGGACGTAGATCAACTTGGGCATTGGTGCTGTGACGCGTCGGGCCGTGAGACGCACGAGAGGAGGTCGAGCCGCCACGGGCCATGACACTAGTCGGTGCTGGATGACAGGGTCTTGGCTGGACGAAGCGCACGCTCTGCTGTCGGCTAGGAGGTGCCCCATCCGATCGTGTCTGGGGATGGAGGGAACGAGCAGGTGGCCACAAGGGCGAGCTGGAGTCTGTGGCAGACCGTGCCCTGGCTCTCGCGAATGCTTGCGTGGCTGCTACTCGGGCATCGCGTTCTGCCGTCTCGGGTGCGATGTGTTCTAGATGCACGCTCTTTACTGAAGCAGCTGATTTTCGACGGTCCAGTCGACGAGGATTGGTGCTGTTCCGTCTGTGCATATCGATATGCGACGTGCAATCCAGACCAACAGCCGTCGAAAATACGGAATTGGTGTCAAGAGAAGCAGTGTGAGGATGACGATATAAAGCAAAGACTCCCTAGATAGGTAGACACAGCTAGCACGGGAGACTTGATTTGGCGAGCTGAGAGACAAAAGTAAGGAACAAAGGCAGGGACAGGTAAACAAGAGGGGGAATAGACACAGAAAGAAGTAGGCAGTCGGAAGAGAGAAGAGAGTAAAAGAGGAGAGCGTATCGTATTATGAGCACGTATGAAGAGGTTCGAGAAGGAATGTGAATTGACGCGCAATACAAAGTAACCAAAAGCTGTCGCAAACGACACAAAACCGCGGTAGTAGCGCTGATAGTGCTGTATGCAGAGGAAATGTCGTATGTCTGGAGGTGGGTTAAGTTGAAGCTCTGTTGTAAGGGTTCGAATTGAAGGTTGTTGTGACGGTCCCATCAACGAAGTACTGATACCACACGTGCGGTTGTCTCTCAGGTAGGTACGGAAGGCAACCCTCAGGACTTGTATGCCATATTGTGGGCAGTCGCATCTCTGCTGTGGTCGACTTGTTTGTCCTGAGGAAGTTGCAGCTCTGTTCGGCCTAGTTAGATGTGCGCAATTAGGGGTATAAACCATCTGTACAGTTGAGAAGCTAACTTCCATGTTTCGATATTACTCACCAACTTCGAGTAGCCTAGGTGGCGATAACAAACACAATAGTCGCAGTATCTCGAACGCAATCTCTTCGCCCTTCGACTCCTGATGTGTTGAAAACCATCAATTGATGCGTGCTTCAGTTTATTTCTGTTCGGAATATTCCTGTTATACTGAATATTGAGTTAAGAACTGATTAACAATGATCACATTTTTTTGTATGCAAGGCAGAGCATATCTAGTTCGAGTGACTTGTTAGCAGTGTTGATATCTGTAGATTGTTATTGATCATACTTAAATAGCTAGGGAGACTCTCATCATCAGATCAAGCATTTCCTAGTTGCAATTTTGTTATTTGGATTGGCTAGTGAGTAAATAGGGGTCAAGTTGTTGAGAACCTGACTTTGCCTAATGGCATTGTCTTGTTGAAGGTCTGGGTAAGTACTTAAGTAAAGTAACCTACCTACCTAGGTAGGTATGTAAGTAAATGAGTGTAAGTAAGTAAGGCCATAAGTAAGGACTGTCCAACTAAAGTAAATAAACGAAATAACAAAGCAAAGAAAAGAAAGACTACGCAAGAAGATGAGTAAACTAGGCGTAAGTAAGTAAAGTAAAGCACGCATTCACGAGTCATCCCGACAGGCACTTCGTCATGAGCAAGTGAATGAGTAAGTAAGTAATCTACTACGGCTCCCAAACAGCCTCAAAGATACAAACCTTGCGATCCCCGGGCGCCCGATGCGCACCCTTAAACTTCAACCTCTCATCCGCGAGCGCGAACAGCTTCGCGAACTCGTCCGCGCTCCTCTCCTTCGCGTTCAGCACCGCCATCATCTGCAGGTCCATCTGCCGGATGTGCTTCGCCTCGAGGATTCCGGGTCCATGCTGTTGCTGTTGTCCGGCGGATGCGGATGAAGACGTCTGCATTTCACCCGGCGAAGGAACACCGTACTCAGAAACAAGCACCCTCGCACCCGGCTTCAGCGCAGGCGTCAGCGCGCGCAGGATACCCGCCGCCTCGCGATCGGGCCAGTCATGAATGACCTGGCGCAGGAAATACACGTCGGCGCCGTGCAGCGGCTGCGGGTCGAAGAAGCTGTGCGCTTGGAACCTCACACCATCAATACTCCCCGTCTCCCCACCATCATCGTCGTCTCGCAAGACGGCTTCGACGACCTCCTTCCGATCCTGCACCGTAACCCTAAACTTCGGAAACGCCCTCGCCAGCGCCTTCGAGAAATGCCCTTTGCCACCGCCCACGTCGACCACCACCGCTTCTGCAGGTAGTGCCGCCCCCCACGGAAACGCGGCGATCTCGACGGCGCTTGACCGCCCGGCCCCCGCGAACCCGGCCATGCCCTGGTCGAAGCGCGCCTGGCGCGTCGCGTCGCGGCTGAGCCACGCGAAGAACGGCTCCGACGTGTCGAAGGCCGCGTTCACGGCGCACTCGGTCACAGACTCCGAAGCGGGCCATCGCCGCAGCGCCGCCGGCAGCGCCGCGTTCACGGGGGCCAGGTCGACGAGGCAGAGGCGGAGGTACGTGGCGAATTTGGGATCGCGCGCGAGCGCCGCTGAGAGCGCCGTGTGCGCGATGGCGCCCGGCTCCGGCTCGCGGAGGATGAAGTTGATGATGGCGTAGCGCACGATGCGGGTGAGTTTGTCTTCTGATAGACCTGTCTTGGCTGAGAGGTCGTGCAGCGAGATTGCGCCTTCTAGGGGTACGAGGGACGGGATGTTGAATTCTAGGAGGATCCCGACTGAGACTGAGTCGAAGGCCTATGTATTTCTGGTTAGGGAGGCTTCTACTGAAGCTGAACATGATTAAAGGGGGAGAAGGAAGCGAGGGAGGGGTGGTAATGGTAATGACGTACGGAAAATCCAAGAAGATTGAGTTGCTCTTCTCGGCCTTGTACGATCGCCTGGAGCTCACGGGCGGCGTTGACAAGCTCGGTGGCAGCGACGCTGTCGATCTCGCTCAAGTCTGGCGCGTTGACATCCTGGATCGTGGGCGAGGAGATATTGCGAGCCTCGAGCTTTTGAGAGAGTACAGCAGCGTTTCGAGAGACTATGCTGCTCAGTTGCTCGAGAGACCTAGCTGCCATCTTGACTTTTCGTTGCTAACTTCTTCTAGACAGTCTTGTCGTTATCTTCCGATTCTCACTTCTGGTGTAGTTCCTACTGTCGCTCAAACTGCTCTGGCCACATCTTCACCCCGTTTTCGCGATACTTCCTCCTCCTTTTAAGCTCGTCGAGGACCGTACAGAGCTTGATGGATTGTGACCATGGTTCGACTAACGCGGATCCGCCCCCCAGGGAAATCACATCTTGACCCCAGAGCATGAGATCCTGAGCATGGATTAGGAATCCATCGGCATCACGAGTTCGGACGAAACTCGAAGTATACGCATCATCAGCTTGTTGACCCCTTGACCTGCTCTTCGTTCATCATGTTGCAACAATGCCCAACGAGCTAGGCGGTAGATTCGTGATAGGGCAGCCGTTGTAGCTTTCTGGTGCAAGCGCGAAGCTACGGGATGTGATGACGCTAAGCTACCACACCATTTCCCTTTTATACTAGTTGTCGCTAGTTGCCGCCGGTTAAAATACCGTTCGTCTCGCCGCATCAATCCAGTCGCTGCCTTTTTAAATCGCGATCCGTGCTCGCCCCATTCTCGGCTCGCGAAGAGGGGAGTCGAGATGCCATCACGTACGGAACAATTCTTCGCGGTTATTGCTATCCCGGCGCACATAAACATAACTTAACGGCAAGTCGAAGTCCGAGTCCGTTAGTATAAGTACATCTCCAATTGCTTGCATTAGAGGTTTGCTATGTAATTGTTGACTCAGCTCGAATATGCACTCACCGCCGAGTCGACATCACACACCAAGACAAAAACAGATCACGGCGCATGGCACACACATCATACATGGCGGACACTAGGTATCGCATTGCGAAGACTATAATGGAAAGTAATGGAGGTACCGGCATTCATGCCATGACTAAACCTATGAATCTGTTGCCAAACCACCAATGATGACCGATACGAATGTACATTACAAAACAAACTCAGAATGTGTTAAAAACCAATTGGATAGGTTCAACCACTTCTGCATGGAAACGCCTCTAACAATACCTCGAATGTGCTTCCCAAAAAGAGACGTCTAATTGGCTTGCTGAATACTTTAAGCCCGGATCTCCTTGAGGAAGTCCTTAAGTTCCTCATCAACAAGGTCGTGGATCTTCTCGGAGAACTTCTCGGCCTTATCCGAGAAAGAAGAGACGCCCTTGACAATTTTGCCAGAGATGACGTTGAAATCATCCTCAATGGCCTGCTCGAGTTCCTCCAGAGTCAGAGTTGTCTCAGCAGTGTTCTTGACCTCGTAAGCACCCTCCTCAACGATCTTGGAGAAGTTGGAGTAACCACCACCGTTCCAAGCAAGTAGGTTGGGGGTGTCAGAGGGAATGTCAGAGAGAGCATTCTTGGTGGCAATGGAGATCATGTTGGTCTTCAGCTTCTCGGGAGTGATCTCGGCCATGCCATACTCAGACTCCTTGCTGGGTTGCAGGGAGAGGAAGTAAGCGGTGAGACCGCACAGATGAGGTGAAGCCATCGAGGTACCGGAGATGGTGTTGATGGCGGTCTTACTGCCGATCCAGGTGGACTGAATGCTCAAGCCAGGTCCGAAGATGTCGACACACTTGCCCCAGTTGGAGAAGTAGGCACGGCTGTCATCGAGAGCTGAGGCACCAACAGTCATGGCCTTCTCAGCAGCAGCAGGCGAGTACTTGCAGGCATCGGCGTTGTCATTGCCGGCAGCAACAGAGAAGTGGAGACCAGCGCTAACAGCAGCGTTGACAGCCTGGTCCAGAGATGGAGACTTACCACCGCCGAGAGACATGTTGGCGGTTGAGCCCTTGAAGTTCTTGCGGGAGCCCTTCTTGGCAGCGTCGACCTGAGCCAAGTGAGCCTCAGCAGCCCATTCGACACCCTTCATGACATCTGACATAGATCCGGAGCCATTAGAGCGGAGAACCTTGACAGCGTAGACATGGGCCTTCTTGGCAACACCGTACTTCTTTCCAGCAGCGGTACCAGAGCAGTGAGTGCCGTGGCCGTTGCCATCCTCATCCTCGTCACCCTGGGGAATGGTCTTGCCCCATTTGGCACGACCCTCAAAGTCGACGTGTTCAATGTTGGTACCAGTGTCAATAATGTAGACATCGACACCCTCACCGCCATCAGCGGCATACAGGTACTTATTGTAGGTACCGAAGGAGAGGGAATCGCGGTGAGAAAGTCTGGCTAGACCCCAAGGGGCGTTCTTCTCGAGCTCTGGCTCAGTCTCCTTGAGAGCGTAGACGATCTGGTCCTTCTCGATGTATTCGACCTATTGATGAACTAAATTAGTTTCTGTGTTACATAACTAGATGATGGCTGGCGACTTTTTGCGGATGATAAACTTACATCAGGGTGCTTGCGGACTTCCTCGATGACGGCGTCATCGAAGTGACCGGAGTAGCCGAGGAAGCCATTGCCAATCTTCAGGGTGTGCTTGAGACCAGTGAAGGCATCGACAGCGTCGTTGAATAGGGGGATTTGACCACGTTTCCGGAGCTCCATGCGCTCGTTCTCACGGTCGCCATGGATCTTCTGGACCCATGAGTGATGATCCGAAACGGAGGACTCGGTGACGTGGTCCTTGAACTTGATGATGTAGGAATTGGGGACCTCTTCGGCGGATGATGAAGAGAGAATGGGGGCAGCTCCATCGTGGATGGTTTCATAGCTGAAAGAAGGCGCTGCAACGGCAGCATAGGCCAACGAGAGAGCGGCGAGGCCCCTCATGATGACGGGAATGGCTGTGAGGTAGTGTGGGTGACGGCACCGAGCTTGCAAGCAATGAACGATAAGTCTACCGGCGACTCGAGGAGAAAGGGAAAAAGAGAGAAGATCCAAAGATCAGACTAGTGATACTTTGGTTGATGAAAGGTGGTTGACCGATGGATGGATGGATGATGGAGATGGGGATGGGAGAGAGAGGTTGGGGGAAATGGAGGAGGATGAGGAGGTTGAGAATAAGAAGAGAGGAAGGAAGCTCAGAAGATGGCCTATAAAGGATGTGTCACAGTTGCTCAGCACGCTACGTTTTGGGGAGGCTGCCTCGGAGGTCTGGTGACGACACAGCCCGGACGACTGAGATAAGGGCCACTTAGCTGAGGAATGTCACCTGGGGAGGTCTGGTCTGCGCTGGGAACTGGGAACGGGCGCACCACCGCACCGTGCGGCTCCACTAGAGCCTCCACTGGCCGATTGGGGTAAGCGGCGCTAATGGGGCTTATGTGGCAGCACTAGGCTTCTGTAGTACTTTAGGCACTGGCACTTGCACTGGGCACTGGGTCATGCACTTGTAACTCTATGGGGCTTGGTACTCCTATGCCGAACAAGGTTTAGCGGGTTGACTCAGGTGAGTGACACTTGCCCGGGGTCTGCCTGGTGTCGAGTTCCGAGGCTGCCAGTGGTCTCTCCATTCCTATTCCGTCTAAATGGCAAATATTCATCCAGATACATTAAGGTAAATAGCGAAGTCGGGGGCCTTAGTCATGCTTGCTCTAGCCTAGTCAACTGCCTCTGATGAAGTGCAAAGGTAAATCTACTGAGATAACTGGTATGGATGAACGCTCGGAGTCAACGTACGGGTGATAGGAGAGATGAGAAATACAGTCTTGTTCCATTTATTGGCACTGGGGGGTTGCAGCCTTGACACACGTGCTACTGGTTGCTATGCGCCTCAGAGCCAGAAGTGGAGAGCTCTCCCCCGGCTATCAGTCAGTAAGCTGCGACTAACAAATCCGATATCGTCGCTATTGGCTTATTGGCTTTTGCCATCCGTATCATATCAGAGATAAAGAAAGCACGCCTTGGACCCCGAATCTTTTTGATACCGATATCTTACATACAGTACATGCACTACATGCACTAGCAGATCCCGCTGGGGCGAATCAGGTACCGGTACTGTACTAGTGGCCTGTCTCATGTGCACTCCTCTCTCCTCTCCTCTCCCTCTCTCTTCTCTCCTAGTACTCCGCCAACATTGTTCAATTCTCTCTTGTTACTGATATTGCCATATGCATCTGTGCAAATAATGAGCATTGATAAAGATCAACAAAAACACCAACCTCTTGATGCCGTTCTGATGAGACAAAGCATGCGTGTCGTGTGTCGTGTGATAGGGTGTACAAGGATAGGTAGCATAGAACGATGACACCATTGCAACCATATTGGGACTGACACACGATAAATAGCACAAACGACTCGGGTTACTGTACGTTACCCCGGAGAACCTTGTTGCTTTTATGGGTCCGTCCATCCACCATCCGCCATCCGCGCAACATTGGTGTCAGCCTGTCGCCTGTTTGGATGATCTTGAATCTTGCTCTGTTGGCTCTAACTAGCGAAGCAGAATAAACTCCGACGAACCTCGCAGCTGACTGGATTCCCGTGTATCACTCGGCACATGAAGTGTCATTCACGCCTATCAACTACTGCATAAGGTTATCTACGCTCAGTAACTCCACTATCCACACCAAATGGTGCTGCAGTCGAGCGTGAGCTGTTCCTTTATCTTGAATGGTGTCTCGAATTTCCATCCGGAAAGGGGAGCCTTGTCCAAGTGATTGGCTCTACGACTGCCCATACCCAGGTGCCTCTGCTTACGTGGCGAGTGCGGAGCAAGCCCAGCCACTAGTGGCTAAGTACGCTAACCCCTATTCACGCCTCCTCTATGCGTACAGTTGGCCCTCACCTATTGACCGAAATTGATGTTGATGTTCAACGCGTCCCAGTCGATGGGCTACATCCGTTCACTCTCAGCTGTCAATAATGAGTCACACAGCTTGAGGCTCTTCTCCAGAACAACTCTACAAGACTGGGAACACCGTCTGGAACATGCGGAAGTAAGCTTCGGCTAGCACTGTAGAAGCAAGCTTACCAGGGACACCTAAGATCTCGAAAGAAATCAAGATGAGAATGTTTCGGAACCAACACAAGGTCAGCAACACCGGATACTTCAGTTCAGCCCAATCAATGGGGGCACTTTCGCCTTTGAACTATCTGAAGCAAACCAAGAATGATCAGTACATACACCATTCTCATCCACATCCCAGGTCCCATCTTCAACCAAAGTCGTCCAGTGATCAAACAGCTCAGCAAGCTTTGGTGACCTGTATACCCACCAGGGACAAGGGAACCGAAATTGGCCTTCATCGCAGAGTCCTGAACTGGTGACATATTGAACTAGATCATGGTTTCTATAATCTGGCACGATGTATAAGCCACTTTGGCGGTTGACCGTGAATTTACCGAAGCCCGAGTCTTTATCGAAACAGCTTATATCTCTGTTGGTATCATGACTAACACCATGAGGCACAGATTCCAAGCCAGGTAGGATCAAGGTTGGCCAGTCTTCCTCTTGCCCGAGCCAGTGCACCTGGCGCGATGAGTTCGGTGCCTCAGACCCGTATATATTTGCTACCAGAGATGGCGTAAACGTCCTAGTTCCAGGAGCAACGAATGCGAAATTTGAGCGTGGGGCGGTGGTCAGAAATCTAGTTGCAAACATGCTGAGCTTGAAAGGTGCGAGGGTTTCTGGGCTGAGTGGCTCCAGCCGCTTGTGTAGGCCATCTTGGGTGTTGCTCTTTTCCTCCATTGGCATGCGGGACTCAATACTCGAAAGGAGACGTTCCCAAGCTGCGACCGATTGCTCCAGATCGTATTCAGTCCAACGTCTGGTATCTATGCTGGCTGTTCCCGCATTGAAGTAATATTTGCCTTTCTCCCAAGAGTCGAGTTCCTTTTGTAAAAGCACGTCTAGTGGTAGCCATTGGTCTGCGGGCGGACAAGGGAGATCGACCTCGTACCAGACTGCGCGATACGATTGGATGTCAAGCCATATGCCTCCATCTAGAGAAGAATCAAGATTTTGGCCGTATAGGAGAATTCGCGCAGGCATGTCCTCGGCACGCTCATGGAAAAATCTGGTAAGCTCAGGCTGATAGATGGACGGAGATAACAGATCGACGCGTCCATGCTGATCCACTGGGGTGTTATTGATTGATTGGAGAAATTGGTACAGAGGTATTTCTTCGATCGAAGGGAGTTCAGCGAATTCTGGGGCTACTTGTAAGAAGCGTGTTGCGAGGGTCCGCTCGGTACGCGCCTCTGGGTTATGCTCAATGGCCTTGGCCAACAGCCGGTTATGTAAGTCTGCGCAACGCTGGGGTGAAAACAACGAGGCTGAGGAGTTCATCGTGCCGGCGAAGTGAAGGTCCAAGCAGGGACAAATACAGAATGTCTACTACACGCGCAGAGAGAGAATCTTGGTAGATGTTGGTCATCACGAGCTGCATGCAGGATACTAACGATTCTACCCAAGTATTGTTGGTCAAGTGATATATATGATGCCATGTTATATCTTCTCTCTTTGTCTAAGCTTAGTCTATTATATTATAACTCTAGACATTGACTGTAAATCTCCTTTTATAGAGCTATGCTAGGTCTACCGGATAACTTTTTATTAATCAATGGTATAAACGTTGTATAAAGAGATAATTTTCCTCCTCTTTTTGCTGATCTCTTTTGAGTTGACTGGCACTTGGTAAGAAGATCTCTTATCATTTCTCATAGTGACCGGTTTATTCAACTGACACCCAGCCGCGTCAAATATGTCTGAGGGTATAAATGGGAACGGAGGGATATCTAAGCTTGTCATCTTCATGTACATGGTTTCTGCCTTTGGGCTGGGGTGTCTTTTGGGCTGGGTAACGTCTTTTGTCTAGAATATCAGTTGACACTGATATTATTGTACGGAAGCCTACGCGCGGATAGGAGGTCACCTATGCAAGGCCCCGAGAATGACCGACCTTGTCCCGCGCTCAAAGCTTCGTCCCAAGCAGACATGTTCAGTGAGATATTGGCTGGGTTTAGAGTGCCTCCGTGCCGGTGTTCATGACTATGTCGGGTGTACAGGGCGGGTCTTCCTGTCTGGCGTCGTAGCTAAAAATAACGGCTGATATCTGAATATTTGACGGCGTCGCCTCAGCTCGGGTATGGGGCAGGGGTCGGAATGACTGTCGTCCTGCACTGGTCTGGTACTTGTACGTCTTGCTGCTATGTTTTTTTTGAGTTCATCTCGGCCGAGTAGAGCTCCGAAAGTCGCATCTTTTAGGCTCTCGACGAAGTCACGAGCACATATCCTGTCAAGTGGACAAGTGCCACCCTAGTGTATGCCTATTAGACTTCGTCTATATATTCAGGCTATCTCCCCCACCACCCCTCCCCAACTACCAATTGGTAGGGTTAGGTGTCATTTGACCAATATACCTTCATTCTTTCGCCTCCCTTACGGTCGGCAAGAAGACCATAGGCGGAGGCACCTGTCTCTCCACGTAGGTGACTGCGTAAGGCTATTCATTCACTCTGGGACAGATGGACTCAGCGCGCTCCCCCAAAACAACAGTCAGATGTTCTAGGTGAGGGCAATTCACCCTCGGTAGCTTGGAAATTGGGTGAAGCTCTCGTGTAAAGAAACAAGTTCTCTCGAAACCATCGGGCCCCGTGATCTGTGAGAGGAGCTTCCTGGTGCCTGAAAAGGAAAGATCTAAGCTGATGTGGCGAGTCTGACGACGCCTCTGAGCAGTGATAGCAGCTAGCCCTGACATATCCTAGCGGGATATATGGCTATATTACTCGCTAAAAGACGAGCTCTGTTCGAACTATATAGTATTACAGCCGTAACCCTGTAAACTCTATCGTTAGCTATATAAGTACGCAGAAAACGCAATAATACTACCTACCGGATGACCTTGGCCAGAATAATGTCTTCAATGCGTTCTAGTATAGAGCAGGATACCTGTACGGTCTTGTTCCTGTCGGCCGCCGCCGCGACTGCGTAAACGCCGCAGCTCACGCATCAACCACCCAGGCATATCTCCAGGTTTGCGGGGACATAGACGCGGGCATTGTGACTTGGAATGGTTGGGAGAACGATGTCCCCCGATGCCTATTATATATAACGACGTTTCCAGCTCAAAGACCGAGAAATAATCAGCAACCTCAAAGATCAGACGGTTGTTCGAAGAAGAGTAAGCAGAATTCTCTGGCTCCATGAAAGTCTGCTCTTGAGAAGACTGGAGAAAGTTGCTAGGCTCAACAGCAGCTTTAATAGTAAAAGGCTCAACTTCATCGTCAATTAAATACAGCTCTGTGTCATCTGAGGTCAAAGGTTCTTGCTACAGACCAAGACGGGCGTGGAAAGCAAGATTAAGCATGCCACAAAAGGAATTTTTATTCCCTTTGACGTCTTGATGGCCACTTCGCTTTACCAGGCAGAAGCCTTTCTCCCACCTGTCGCGGTCAGAACCAGGCTGGTGGTGCTTCCCAAGCTGTCAGATGGCTAGGCAACACTCTGGTGTAATAGGTAGGAAACTAGAAGGCTTCGTCTCTGTCTTCAGGCTATTTGCCCCAGCCTCCCAACTACCAATTGAAAGGGTTAAGGGCCATTTGACCAATATACCTTTATTCTTTCGCCTCCCTTACGGTCGGCAAGAAGACCATGGGTGGAGGCACCTGTTCCTCCACGTAGGTGATTGCGTAAGGCTTATCCATTCACTCTTGGACAGATACCCTGACATATCCTAGCGGGATATATAGCCACGTCACTTGCTGGAAAACGAGCTTCATTCGAACTATATGGCGTTATAGCCTTAACTCTATAGGCTCTATCGTCAGCTATACCTAAAGTACACGGAACACGCGATGATGCTACCTGCCGGATAGCCTCGGCCAAAACAATAAACTGAATACGTACATTCTGGCATGGAGCAGGGTACCTATCCGGTCTTGTTCCTGTCGGCAGCCGCGACTGCGCAGATGCCGCAGCGTACGCATCCGATGACCCGGGCACATCTCCAGTCTACGGGGACGTAGGCGCGATATATCGGCATGATGACTTGAAATGGTCGGGACTAGGGCATATGTGGAGATGTAGGAAGCGTAAGTGAATTGCAGAGATTTGGAGGCAGAGCCATTCTTGAGAGCGAGCATCTGAGGATGTGAGTGAGTAATAATATGAGGTGAAGATGGAAATGAGAGCACGCTTACCTGCAACCGTAAAGCCCCAAAAGTCTAGGATATAAATGAGTCTCGCCATCTACTACCTATCAAACAAAGCTTAATGCTTATTCACAGCATAAAATACCTTCTCTTCTCAAAGCACACGCAGGTTGCCTACTGTTGGAGCTGAGTCAATCCTCGTTCGTCTGGCTGTTCGATATGCTGCTTCCAAACCTGGTCCGGGCGGCAACACCAAATGAAAGACCGAAATTGTAGTAGCAATTGATTGTTGTGTCAAGCTTCGAGTAGCTAGTATAGGAAGGGTGAGCACACTGGCTGTTTTGCACTGACATCACCAGCTGACGATGTCCCCATTGAGGCGTCTTCAATGATGACCTCCGACGCCTGTTGTATATAACAAGGGTCCAGTGTTCGCCACACACAGGCGCAACAATGAAGTCTGCGTGCTGCAGATCGCCCTGTATTGCTGTTTCATGTGGTAGATTCGTTGGTGTATGGGTGCTGTTGACTGCCTCAGCCCAGAGCAGCGCTTTATTTATAGGGGAACTCGCGAGACGTAGGCCAGTCTCAATTTCATCATCAGCCAAGCTTTACTTGACCAGGCCACGGATTTCGAAGCCTTCTCCCATCTGTCGCCGTCAGAATCGGGTTGTCAGTTCTCGCTAAGCTGTCAGATAGCTTTGCCTTGATATACCAGGTAAGTATTTACTAGGCACCTAGTTGAATTTGACATACTTAGGCCCTTTGGCTCCGCAGCCTCCCAACGATCTGTTGAAAGGGCTGGGGGGCCAAGAGACCTATACACCTTCATGACTATTCATTGGCTCTATAACAAAACGCCCAGACACAAGCGTTATTGTTTCAACGTTTGGCAAGTGAGGTGGGCGGCTCGTTTTGATCTCGGGTTACTCGGAGGGGCGAGCAGACTAGTTATTGTAGGGCAACCGCCTTTATCAATGCCTCGAGACACAATCTTTTTGTAGCCCTTGATCCTGTAGTAAGTGCAGTGTCCATCCAGTATACCGTAAGCCGTTTGCAGTGGATCGACAGAGCGTCAATTAGCGCTGTATTGACGATCTGCTCATCTTCTATGTCCTTCGGCGTTGTGTCCAAAAAATGGAGAAGAGTAGTCCTCTGTCTAATACTCTGGAGTTAAGAATTGTCACCTGTGGTAAAGAAAGGGAGGATTCCCAGGAGTTGTAGTTGTTGTTCTGTTTAACGTCGGTCCGGGGCGTTATCGCCACTCGCAAACAGGAGTTTGCAGCGGTAATAAGTAATGCGCCGTAATAACATCCGATTAATATTGTATGATCTAGAATCGGTTTCTTGGGGGACGTCTGAGCCACGTGTAACCACGTGATGGTGGCTTCTAGTAATTGCTATACATTATATGTTAGCTCCGTGTATTTATACCAGCGTAACGTGGTCTTATAACATACAACTGACGCCATGATGATCTCTGAGCAGAGATATTTCTCCTCGCCAGGCGGGCGAGCCGTACGAATTTCGGGCTCATGCGAGCCCCCAAGCATGAATACGCTTTCGATCTGTTTGAACTTGGCCGTTGTTCTGGATGAGACTAGAGGACTGAAATCTACTCTGCGGCCGTCAGGAGATTCGACGGTTGGATAATTGTGTTGGTTAGCCCGGAGCGTATGTTTCTGCTGGAGTCGGATTATTCGGAGGAAGAGAAGTCGAGGGTTAAGGGTTACCCGTGAGTATATCCGGTAGGCAGTTCGATGGTCTTGCAGTTTCTGCGGCCGTGTTGGTCGGTACGCCCGGAAACAGAGGAAGCTGTTGATGCCCCTGGATGCTGAGAGTAACCAGGGAGCATAGATGAACAGATGGATGGGAAACGAGGCCTGGCCCGCGTAAATGCATTGGATTCAGTGAGTAAGATTAAGGTCGATGTAGCGACGATCAAGAGATATAGTAGAGTGAGAGATTCAAAGTATTCGGTCAGCAAACATGCATGCAAATCAGTGCGTAAGCACCACCCTGCCTCCTTTCTTATCGTTGATCGTCATTAATCCCTAGCGCTACATAGCGTAGCGTAGCGCAATAGTGATGCGTCCTCTGTCGAAAAGCTCGCTGGAAGGAAGTTAGGTGTTGGAGAAAAAAGAAGAAGAAAAGGTCCTAGGGCGGACAATTCGACGAGATGTTAATGTTTGCATCTACTGATGGATAACGCAATGGAATAACAGAGGGAGGTAGGCTTGGGGCTTGGGGACCATCATTGAGACTTGTCATGGTATCTCACCGCGTGATGGAACAAACAGGTCGGAGGATTTCTTTGGCGTTAGGGTTTGTTTTTATGTATGCAGATTTGGTGAGCAAGAGGGCGTGGTACAATAATACCTACCTACCTAGTAGGTACTCGACTGGGGGAGATAATCAGGTATCAAAGCCAGGATATTATTTTAAGGTCCTGGAGATAAACAAAGCTTGGGGGTATAAACAAGGCTTAATCAGAGGAAATAATCAGGGAATAACAAGAAACTGCAGGTTTAAGGCAGGAATAGATTTAATCTAGGGTAGAAAGTATTTACCAGATTATAGATCGCAGCGCATAACACAGAATCAACAAACAGAGTAGGTGTTAATAAATAGGGGTAAGAGCCTCCCTTGCCATTTGCGACCCGAACAGAAATAACTTGACTACTAAGCACGCAGCGACAAAGTTAAGAGGGTTTTAGATAAATATAAACTCTGTTTTTTAGGCATAAATGGCAAGTTAAGTTGACATAACCGTTAGACAAGCATTCAATGTTCACAAGTACCCTAGAACATACCGTGACTTTGGAGACAAGTAGTTTAGCAAACATAATAGTATACAACTCAGAATGCCATCTATTAACGTTATTTACAGTGGATAAAGCCTCATGCCGAATATTAGACATCAAGCTCCGTCGTTACTGCCTTCTCGAAGACAGCCCTGTACGGCTGGATCTTCTTCTCCGCCACGCCTTCCAGGCCACAATACCGCTCCACAATCTCGACACTCCTGCCAATGTACAGCTCGGGCCTCAGCATGTCGTCAAGATCAGCCCAGATTGGTCGGAAGAACTCGGTAGCCTTGATCCTGTCTATGAGATCATTCGGCTTACCCTCCTGCTTCACGACATTCGCAGCCTGGTGGGATAGGACGCGGATCTCTTCGTGGGCTTCTTGCCTGGATACGCCAGTGGCGCAGAGCTTCATGATAATGTTCTCCATACACATGAAAGGCAGTTGCTCCTGAACTCGCGAGGCGACTACCTTGGGGTAGATGACCAAGCCGTCGGTGATGTTGTCCAGACTGCCAATGATGGCATCGGCCAGGAGGAACATCTCGGGCAGGTCCATTCTGCGCACGGCGCTGTCGTCCAGTGAGCGCTCCATCCATTGCGCGGCAAGGGTGTTTGCAGTGGTCGCCTGCTTCGACAGAAGTTCTCGGGCGAGACTGGAGACCCTCTCTGAGCGCATGGGGTTTCTTTTGAAGGGCATGGCCGACGACCCAATCTGGTAGGTCTCGAAAGGCTCCTCGGCCTCCTGCCACGATGCGAGATGACGGATGTCTCCGGCCATCTTCTGCGCCGTGGCGCCAAGGCCGCAGATGGCGTTGGCGACGAGCAGGTCAACTTTGCGCGTGTACGTTTGCGTCGAGACATCGTAGCATGCGGGAAAGCCGGTCTTCTTGCACAAGAGCTCGTTCAGCTGATCGCACTTAGAGCCGTCGCCGTGGAAAATCTCGAGGAATGAAGCTTGGGTTCCCGTAGTTCCTTGGGCACCTGGCACGTTTATTTAGTCTCTCGGGGTCTGATGCACCAATGTGTATTGCGGCGGCTCACCTCGAAGCAGCAAGCCATTGCGAACGTGTTCGATACTCTCAAGGTCGAAAACGAGATCTTGGGCCCATTGAGCTGCCCGCTTGCCAACTAGACGCAAATCAGGACTTTGTCTCAAGGGTTTGTACGACATCAAGCAAGGAGGACCGCTTTCGGTATACCTGTAATCAGTAGAGCTGGCAAGTGAATGGTCAGCCGGGTTTCTCCTCTACCAATTTAGCGGTTACAGGGAAAATAAATACCTGGCTGCAAATGGGTGTAGGCAAGAGTGGGCGTTGCCTTCCATTCCCTAGCAAGCTTGCACAGATTTGCGATAACCTTGGCCAGCCTTGGAAGGAGAAGATCCATGGCGTCGCGCATAAGAATAAGCTCCGCATTATCGGTCACGAAGCAGCTTGTCGCCTAATTTGAGCCCCGTTAGACTCAATTGACAATTACTGGTAAAAAAAAAGTATCGGAAGCAGCAAAGTAGACCAAGAAGCGCAACTACAACTTCAACTTACACCATAATGGATAACGCCAGCCGCGGCGGGCGCAACAGCGCCGAAGGCGTGTACATGAGCCATGACGTCGTGACGGCGGATCTTCTCCTCGACCTTGGCGACCTCGAAGTCGTGGTCGGTGACCTCGAGGTGCTGCCTCATCTGCTCGAGGGCCTCGGGCGTGATGGTCTCGATGCCAAGCTCGCGCTCCGATTCGGCGAGCAGCAGCCAGAGCCTGCGCCATTGCGAGTGACGAGAGCGCCGGCTGAAGAGCCGCGACATCTCCGGGCTGCAGTATCGCGCCGTCAACGACGTCTGGTACGTGTCGTAGGGCGACGGCCCAGCATTTTGCCCGTGAGTTGCCATTGATATGGGGAGAGTTCTGGTCTATATCATATCATGGTCGAGGGGGAGGGGTTGTAAAAGAGTGAGGGAGAAAAAATTATGGGCCGCTGATCCCACTGACCTTAGTGGCATCGAGGTGGGCGAGGTGGGATGGCTTGTGGGCGCAAAATGTATAATTAGTAGATTCCGCCAGGGCCAACCCGCCAACCCAACTGTTCCTGTGCCCTGTCCCACTTTTGCCTGGCTTCGTGGTGGGGCCGTGTTAGCGATCCATCCAGCCGTGAACTGGGTCTTAGATAGGTATCTAAGTGCTACCGAAAATCGGAGCTGCCGGGGCGCTCGGTCTGGGTCCTCTGCCTCCGGGAATTCCTTTCCTCATCCGGAGAGGTGTATACCGTCATTATCATCGTAATCTTCATATCACGGCATAAGAGAAGATAGTGAGGCTTAGTAGAAAAGTAGGCCGATACAGTGGAGTTTCCCAGAGTTTGACTTTTAAGGATGGTGTAATTGAAAGATAAGCTCTGGCTACCTAAGTAATTATCTGAAGTACACACACCCGTCGCTCGCTCACTCTTCATGAATGAAGGCTGTCTAACTACCTAAGTCTTAGGTATAGGATACATTTCAGTTATCCTTAACTTCCTCATGTCGAGCTGTACTACATAGGTATGGGTTGAAAACCTCCCCTTTTTAGCATGCTATGAACGAACTGCTTCCATATCGAGAGAGGCTCAAGATGGCTTCGCTGTTAGATAACCTGCCGATTGTCCACGGCTCCCATGTTTTCAGCTGCTCCGTCTGGGCTTCACGTCGATCGAGATGTCTTGTATTGCTTGCTGAATAACAAAAGATTCAATACTATTTCAGTGAGTGTTGTCAAATTTTCGTAATTTATTTTCAATCACTTTCTTCGTGCCTTGCCTTTCTGTTCTGTTTATGTTGCCCTTTTGATTTGATATCAGACTCTGAAAGTTGGTATAACTCGCTATTTCTTCAGTAAGCCATCGCTACGGGCCTTCACTGCATAAGGTTTACTTCAACAGGTTTCTATTTTTGCTAACTACCGGTGCCTCTTCCAGACAATTGTCCCGCCATGGCCCGGCCGCAGTGCGGTTAGGGAGTAATGGCTGAATTTATCCCGAAGTCGGGTTTCACGTGTCAAAATTGCCCTCAAGTGGAATTATGAACTGTAGCATACTGACCCTCGATGCAGCCCCCGAACATCAGTGCAGGGGGTGCTGTCTCCAAGGGTGGATCGCGTGCAGCTAAGCCCAAGCGCTAAAGCTTGGCATAGCCCCACCTAGATTGACGTCGATAGGTAGGCGGTTTCAGCATCTGGACTGGTCTAACTCTAGGCTCAATAGCTGTTACATCTGCCGAGGCGGTGAGGTAAAAACTAGGCACTGCAAAACACTTGATACCGCCAATATAGCCAATTATTTAACCACCTAACGATTTAAATAGCTATTTTAAAGCTATTGCCAATATAGCACGCCTATTTAAGCCTTCGAAAAGTATTTTGACGAAATAACTTCAAAAATCAAGGGTTGAATAAGTGGCGATATTGGTGGTATAAAGTGTTTTGCAGTGCCTAGTTTTTCCATCACCGCCTCGATCTGCCTCTCCGTGCACCGCGTCTTACTTGCTTACGTATTTGCATTTTCCCATTCCTCGGCGTAATAGCTCATGGTGGTGAAAGACCATCTGTCCGATACGTGTAGAGCTTCAACCGTGTTCCCCCTTATTAATTGAGTGTTAAATGTAGCTGGTAACAGCTCTCTTTTTCTTTTCTTTTGCCGCCACCCCCACAACATCGTCTGTCGTCTATCTATCTGTCTGTGTGTCTGTGTGCGCATGCAGCTATCAACACCACAGCCCTCCGAGGACCCCTCGTGTAAACGGCAGCCTAGAGACCACCGGGGGTCCTGCTGGATGACCAACTGTAAAACATGAAAGGATAGACACACGACACAGGCCCTTTCCATGCAACACTCCTCAACTTTCTTCTAGTTCGCCGGCCCCCGCTCCCTCCCCGCTGCCGCCGTCGCCATCGCCATGTCGGCCCGGAGTCGCTACCGATCCTCGACGTCTGCGTCTGCCAACTCGCCGGCCTCGAAGGCTACCGAAGTCCTCCAGCGACTCCTCGACAACATTGCTGCCTCCCTCGCATCCCCTGCTGAGAATGGCTATCCGGACCCCCAGCGCCTGGTGGACCAAGTCGGCTTGGTCAAGCAACACCTCTCCGCTGTAGCCCCTCCGAGCTCTATACAGGATGATTTCAGACATATCCACGGCTTTCAGAAGCTGTTCGATGTCTTACGGTCTTTCTCTGGCTTCTACAACCCGCAGAAACGCAACGATGCTGAGAAGGCTGCCTTTTTCGGCCTACTAGATGCGCTGCTGGGCACACTGGGAGCCGCTTTCAGCCATCATCCTGGCAATCGCCGTTATTTCCGCACGCGAGTTGAAGGTGGTGGATGGGAGGCTCTCGAACAGATCATAGCAAGCATCGGCCTAGGTGGTGCTGACTCGGATCTCTGGACAAGTTGCCAGTTGTTCGGGAAGCTCTTTTCTTTTGCACTAAATGATGCTGCTCTAGACCGGATATGTCGTGAAGCTGCTTCTGCCGCCGCGCAAACACCCGTCGATACGACTTCTGCTTCAGAGAACAGCCGAGATTCGAGCACGGCGACAACAAATGGCGACAAATTTCGTGATTGCGTCGCTGTGGTTGATGCGGCAGTCAAAACAACCATCACCTCGACTTCAATCTTGCGGCATCCAGAGGCAATCCGCACGGCTGTAGATTTCTGGGAATCGATACCACGAGACCCGAATGCAGTGGAAAACATTGCATCGTTACTTGTCTTGAAAATCTTATTGGCCGTGGTCACGGCCTCAAGTGTCAACTTGTACCAGGTTCATGAGACAGGCATACTTTCTCGCTTTCTGATCGTGGCTTTCCACGAGAGCTCGACTGTGAACGATGCCGAGCGAGAGGTTATCCTGTCTCTCTGCAACTCTCTGATGTCTCTGGGAATGAATAAGCTTACCGATGCCCAGCACTTGTTGCTCAACCCATCGTCTGATTCCTCCAATTTCTGCCTGGATATGACCGACAAGTATGGTAGTCCGCCCTTCATTCAGTTCGACTTGTCCCTTCATGGCCATTCCTCTATCGAACTGCCTAGCTTAGGGCGACCATTTCCGCCTCAGTCATCCGCCGGATACACGTTCACTGCCTGGTTCAAAGTCGACAAGTTCGACTCGGAATCTCATACCACGCTTTTTGGCATCTTTGATTCAACCCAGACCTGCTTTCTCCTCGCCTACCTCGAAAAAGATACCCGCAATTTCATATTGCAAACTTCCGTCACCTCTCAGCGTCCAAGTGTTAGATTCCGGGGCATAACCTTCCAGGAGAACACATGGTATCACATTGCTATAGTCCACCGGCGTCCAAAGACCATGACCGCCAGCAAGGCGTCGTTATATGTAAATGGGGAATTTATCGAACAATTACGCGCGTCCTACCCAGCTTTGCCACCGCCTTCAAACGCCAGTACGGAAAGCTTTGCTTCGTTCACCTCGAGCAGTCACAGGAATCTGCCTATACAGGCTTTCATCGGTACACCACGGGAGCTGTCCACTCATCTCGGTGGTGGCCTAATCCAGTCTAAATGGTCGCTTGCGACTGCTCATCTATTCGACGAGGTGTTGAGCGATGATTTTCTCGCCGTGCCCAGTCGTCTCGGTGTGCACTACCAGGGAAACTTTCAAGACTGCCTCGGTGGGTTTCAAACGTACGCGGCATCGGCAGCTCTGGGGTTGCGCAATGAATTGGTCAACACAGGAAAGGAAGCCTCTGACATCATGAAGGTCATCCGGGACAGAGCGAGTCATCTTATCCCAGAGCAACATATTCTTTATAGTCTGATGCCTTCTTCAATATTTCGTGAAAAGGAACACTTTGGAGAGTCGCAACTATTTCGATCCTTATCCCGCGGCCCTGCCAATACCCTGGTTCAAATGGTACTGAAGAGCGGTACAGGTATCGCGATCAACACCGCGATGCCTTCCATTAATGATGCACTCCTACGCTCAAATGGGGTTGCTGTCCTGGCGGGAGATCCCATGGTTGTTAACCCCCAATTCTTTGATGATGCCCTATGGCGCCTTGCTGGCTTTACGCCGCTGGCTCTGAAATTGATAGAACGTGCCTCTTCGGCCGATGCGCTGCTTCGTGCTGTCGGGATGGTGTTTCGGTGTATAAATTCTAGCTGGCGCAATAGTGAAGCTATGGAAAAGGACGGTGGATATGCCATTCTTGGTATTCTCCTCAAAACAAAGCTAGGCTTCCTCGGAGTTAGCAATAATACAGTGACAGAAAAGCTTATACTTCAGCCTCCTGAAAGGGATAAGCTGGCACTACAGCTTCTCGGCCTAGTGTTGGGATTTGTAGGGTATAACCATAGAGATCCCTTGGAGTCTGTTATCATTAACCCTCTCGCATTTCGTCTTCTCGTAATAGACTTTGATGCGTGGAGGAAATGCAGTCCTGTTGTACAAGAGCTCTACTACAAACAATTCGTGACTTTTGCAGTCCAGAGCAAATATCACCAACATAACCACCGGAGGCTGCTTCGAATGAGTGAGTTATCCACAGCCAGCACCTTTTTGTACATCACTGACCAATATCAAATAGGAGTAGTGAAGAGGCTTCTTGATGCTCTCAAGGCTGACCGGCTGCCTGAGAGCGTTCTTCCTTTCTTCCTAGATGCTATTGAACAGCTCGTAAGGTCCAGCTACAACACTGAAGTGCACCGTTCCCTGGCACTTTTCATAACCTACGCTTTCCACTCGCCCGCCCGATCGCTCCCTCGTACCCCAAAATCAACCTCATACATTGATCAGTCGACTGGTATTATAAAGTCACGCAGACCTACGGTTAATAGCCATAGAATAACCGATGCTTCTGGACGGACACTCACGAAAAAGGAGTCCGGAGTCCACATACTAAATATATATACCCAACTACTCTGCGAAAGGGGAAATCTTGCTGTCATCCGAAAGTTCGCTAAGACTGTAACTAATAAGGTGCTTGATATCGAAATTTCTCTGAGAGTTGGTTTGATGCTAACGATGGTACAGTGGCTCTTGTACCTTATTTCTGAAGACGACCCAGAAATTGTTGTTTACGGGTCCAAAATTCTTGCACGATTGCTCGTAACCCATGGTCCAGCCTACATTAGCAAATTTTCTGGCAGAACTGGCGGGTTTTGCATCATGGCTCATCGCCTTAAGAGATGGTGGGATATCCCTACCATATGGCCCATCTGTTTTTGTATTCTTTTCGGGTTTGACGTGGCCGATTTCAATTTCGACAAAGATCTTGACTTCTTCAGTCTTCTCGAGACTTTTGGTACATGCAAAGTCGTCAACACCGATGCTCTGCCAATCATTACCTCGATGCTCCAACACGGCCTCAAAGATGTGTTGAAAAATCAGGAAGACCCCGACTCCCCGTTGGGTGATCTTGATTCACTGCGCTCATCGTTAGTTGACACCGAGCCATCAGGCCCAAGGTCCCGATCACGGTCTATGTCGCTGCAAAAAGAGTTGGAATCCCGACGTAAGTTGTCCGGATGTCCATTTCATCATCTACTAAAGTGAAATAGGTACACCACAAACAGACTCGGACCGGAATGCGGGCAACGCGGTAGTTCTTCAAGCCGTGACCCGGTTTCTAGCAGATCTCCATGCCCGATCTCCGAGCTTTAGAGATTTTGCACTTTCTTCTGACTATGTGCGATTACTTCTATCTGCCTTGTATCCTGTTATCGTTAGTGTAGATGCAGTGACTCCTGAGACGGAACTTAATTCTCGCGATTCTGCTCTCACTTTTGAAGGAGCTGATGTTATTCTACGTCCACTAGGCACTTCGACAGCAGCACCTGTGATCCGGACATCCAGTACGACAGAAGTGAAAGCGCTGCGACCTGGCACCCGCCATACGGGGACCCAATTGCGGAAAGCATCCTCCTTTGTACTCCTGACAGCTCAAAAGTCTCCCAAGCCCAGCCCTTCCCGTATTGAGCATGTCTTATCTCCTAAGAAGAAGGTCATGGCGCAAAATATTGGCCATGGCGTACTTGAGGCAATTTTGGAGCTTGTTATTGACGTATTTGTCGACCAGCTGCTTGTGCGAAAGGACTTTGCGGGGTTCGGGCTTTTCCTTAAAGTGCCTCCAGGGTTTCAAGAGCATCATGCGTACTTCGAATCGTATGTGCTTAAGAGTACGATTGTCCACTTGGCTAGCATGATCAAACTGGATTGGAAATTGCTACATGAGCCTAAAGTCCTCTTAAATATGTCGCGGTTCTGTGTACATATGGTCGAGGCGATCTTTGAAGGCTGGTTTATGAACGGCACTGAATCAATGCTTGACTTTGCCGGTCTCCTACTTGAGCATCTTCAAAAGCCCGAAGTAGCCAAGTTGAAAACGGTGCGGCTCTGTAGCCAAGCGGTATCTTCGATCCGCAGCTGTTTCCTAAGATTGGTTCTTTTGAGACTGTCTGAAATGGATGACCCACAAACTACAAATGCCGAAATGGACTTTTCTATGGAAAAGATACTATATTGGCAGATGGTTGTTTTAGAATCGCTCTCTGTTGACGATGAGTACATGAGATTGTTCTGGTATCAACTCTACAATAAGCTTGTGGACAGTCGGGAAAGCGTTCGGTTGGTGGCCGTGAATATTTGGCGCATTATGCTCGTACAGAAACCGGACGAATGCGCTTCGCTCTTCCGGCTTATCATGACCTCGGACCAGACTCAATTAGTAGCGAATTTTCAGAAGGTAACGGAGCTGGACACTGATACCTTTGTGGCTTGGGTTGATGAGCATCGACCCTCTTTAGATTCACTCTTTTTTGGAGGCATCTCACGAGTTTGGGAAGAATTTGTCGCAGCAGAAAACCAACGGACATCTGAAGGTGCTCGTTCACGGCTCTCAAAGCGCAAAGAGGTGCTCAAGCGATGGAACCAGGAGACAAAGGAACGCGCCAGCGTCGTTCTTCGGCATGACATGGAAAACTCGGCCTGGATGAAGTCCATCTGGGCTTCTGAGCAGCTTAAGCACCAGCGCGCAGGTCAAGACAAACATGATGACTTGTCAGATTTCTCGTCTGCATATAGCAAAATGGAGAAAGATCTGACTCGACCAGGGGCAGTGTTATACACCCCCAGTCCCATAAAATGGAAACTCGACAGAACTGAGGGGCGAAATCGCATGCGCTTCAGACTCTTGCCCGATTCGTCATCTATTCATGAAAGCTACCAGCCGAAGCGACGAGCTACGGACCAACAGTCGGCCACGGCGTTAAAATCAAATTCCCCAGTGCCTTCGATAAGAGCTGATCGCTCTATGAGCACATCTTCTACGCCTCCTCGTCAGGGCGAGACGGGTGGCGATGGCACACACGACGAGAATAATTCCTCGACAGAGCACAGGCCTGATGTTGAAGCGGAGGGGGAAGATGTCGTACCCGAAGACGACTTCGAGCTGATTGATGACCCTAACGACCCCAACGAGACGGACGAGAACTTTGAGGATAAGAATCGGAGAGTCATGAGACGTTTGCAACAAGGGGATGCCGTTCAACAAGCTTATAATATCTCCCGAATCATTGGACTTGATGCATGTGAGGGAATCTTGCTAGTCGGGAGAACTCATCTCTACATCATGGATAACTTCTTCCGGTGTGCGGACGGAGAGATTGTGAATGTGTGGGAGGCACCAGCACAAGAACGCGACCTTTTCTCCCAGATTATAACCGGTGCCAAGCCCCGTGACTGGCAATCATCTTCAGACCACACCACTCAGTCATCCCGTTTCTGGAGATGGCAGGATGTCATCAGCCTATCGAAACGGCGGTTCCTATTTCGTGATGTTGCGATTGAGATATTCTTTACGGATGGTCGAAGCTACCTTCTAACTACCAAGGATCTGGCAATGAGAGATGAGGTGTTTTCCAGGCTTGCTGCCAAAACACCTCACACAGCTGGGCCGAATTCATTACCCAATCCCGAGGATGCGTGGCGTCTAGAGTCTTTGAAGATGTTTGATGAATCTCCACAGACATTCGGATCCAAGTTTGGCAATATCTTTAACTCTTCACCTTGGAACCCGATCATGCGTAGATGGCAAAGAGGAGAAATTTCCAATTTTCATTATCTTATGCTTGTCAACACCATGGCCGGCAGGACGTTCAACGATCTTACTCAATACCCCGTTTTCCCGTGGATCTTAGCAGATTATACCAGCGAGGAGCTAAATCTGGAAGATCCTTCGACGTTTCGTGACCTGTCGAAGCCTATGGGTGCACAAACCGCCCGACGACAAGCTGATTACAAGGCCAGGTACACAAGTCTTGCAGAAATAGGAGAATCTCCCTTCCACTATGGGACTCACTACTCGTCGGCTATGATCGTGGCCTCCTACTTGATTCGCTTACCTCCTTTCGTGCACTCCTACATACTCCTACAAGGTGGTAATTTTGACCACGCTGACCGACTATTCTTCTCCATCGAGGGATCATGGAAGTCTGCTTCTCAGGAGACTGGTTCAGATGTGCGAGAGCTGATTCCGGAATTCTTTTACTTGCCGGAGTTCCTGACCAACGTCAACGGGTACAACTTTGGAAGTCGTCAAGGAGATGGTGGTCAAGTTAATGATGTCCAGTTACCACCGTGGGCGAAGGGTGATCCCAAAATCTTCATCGCCAAACATCGCGAGGCTTTAGAATCTCCATACGTCAGCCAGAACCTACACCAATGGATTGATTTAGTATTTGGGAATAAGCAGCGCGGTGAGGCAGCAGTCGAAAACCTAAACGTATTCCACCACTTGTCGTATTACGGGGCCAAAGACCTTGACAATATAGCCGACTCGGACGAGAGAAATGCGACAACAAGCATCATTCATAACTTTGGCCAGACACCTCATCAAGTCTTTTCTAAACCCCATCCTGCAAGAGAAAACATGTCGTTCCCGGCTAAAAGATTGGATACTGCGTGCTATGCATTGTCCAGAATCCCCCATCCACTTCTGGAAAGCCGGGAGAGAGTAGCATGCCTTGTCTATGCACCCAAGCTGGACCGATTGCTTTGTTCATCTCCCTTCCGGCTCAATCTACCTCCCTTGTACGACAAATATTTGGAGTGGGGATATGCAGATAACAGTGTTCGTTTCTTCTCCAGCGAGAATAGAAAGAGCGCTGGTGTCAGTGAAAATCTGCACATTGGCCAGATTTCTTGTATTGTCGTCGCTGATTCTAAGACTCTTATCACGGCTGGTGAAGACTGCGTTGTATCTGTCTTCACCATACACAGCCAGCCTGCTAAACCGGTAGAGCTTGTGCATCGATCGTCGCTTTTTGGGCACAAGACTCCCGTCACTACAATTGCTGTGTCCAAAGCATTCAGTACAGTGGTTACTATATCTGGAGATGGACATGCCTTTCTCTGGGACCTTAACCGGTTGGAGTTTATTCGCAAGCTACCGAGCAATCGTGTTGTGGAATGTGCGTCCATTAACGATGTGTCCGGGGAGATCATGCTCTGTTCCGGCCCTAATGTTACTCTTTACACCCTCAACGGGGAGCTACTTGTCGATCAAAATGTCTGCATGGAACACGATGATTACGTGCATTCGTGTGCATTCTACGAAGGCTCGGGCAACGAGTGGCTGGAAAGCTTTCTGATCTTTACCGGTCATAGGAGAGGACGGGTGAACATTTGGAAACGATCCATCAAGAACGGGAAATGGATTCTCGAACTGGTCAGACGCCTTGATCATATCGACCCACGGAGTGAGTCCGGGGCCAATACCGAAGCTCCTATAACGTGCATTACGCCCATGCCACAGTTGGTGTATACAGGTGATGATGATGGAAGAGTTGTAAGTCTACCAACTATAAGCCTGCTCACTCTCCGCAATTTCTGCAAGATGGATGGATGGAAGGCTAGCTAGCTAACATGGTACGAATCAGTACGAATGGACTCTGATCCACAGAGAAAGATAGAGTCTCCCTCAGTGCAACAGATCGACGAGTCACAGACCGGCTACGAATTTCATTGGGGTGGTGGTGCTGGGGCTCACTAGACATGTCATGAACAAATAACAAAAACCCGAGGTCTACAGGATAGATTCAGCGGACAGGTGAAATAGGGAGTTATGATTCTTTCTTGCCCCCTCTCTGTCTAGGCAGAGATGATCATAGTATGGCGTTATCGGTGGGAGTCTTGATCGATCAAAAGAAAAGGTCTTGAAATTCTTGATGTTTTGTTTTTTTATGTGTCTGTGTCTGTGTAAAGGTGAACACTCTCTCTGTGATTATGTTCATTGTGTGTGGTGTTGTGATATGATGATGATATGATGATGATATACCGGACACCATATCTATCCCCTTTGCGAACGGATCTTTGCGCTTCGCTTTCTATGACCCATGCGAATTCATGAAACGCTCACCTATTCACCAACCCGTCCTTCTACGTGTTATGTACAGTGGCCGCTGTAAGGCCTATAGTCTCTCCACCCATCGCACTTGGTGCCTCTATTCTCGTCTTCTGATTCAGTTTGGTGTACTGTGTTGTATGTATGTGTATAATATAGTACTGCGCTCAGTCGTCGTATCCGGTGAGTTGTTTCCTTGGACCAGCGGGGACTATCGATTACCAACATGTTAGCATATGTTCTCTCTCATTTCCAATAGCACAGGTTTGTCTGTCTGGCTGGCTGGCTGCTTGTCTGGCTGTCTCCCTATCTACTTCACTGCCTGCCTGCCTATCTACTTCCCCCCTCCTTCCTTGCTTATCCAGTATCTGCCAGTATCTGGTATCCGCTTGTCCAGTATCCGCTTGTCCAGTATCCGCTTGTCCAGTATCCGCTTGTCCAGTGTCCAGCCCCCAGTGTCCAGTCCCCAGTGTCTACTATATATGAAAAAAGAGAAAAAGGAATTCGGCCACCAACCTGGATACGTCATAGGAATAGGCGCAGCCCGCTCGTACCCGAGCCTCTTCAGCGTCGGCGGGACGGTCAGGAGGATCACGGGTCCCGCGCCGCCGATCGCGCACGACCAGAAGAACGCGGGCTTCTCGCGCGCTGCCCAGCGCCAGTACCGGAGGGGACCGGCCCAGAAACGGGGGGTTGGGTTGGGCATTCTGATCTTCGAGGAACGGGGAGGGATGGGAGAGGTGGGAGAGGATGGGAGGTGCCTGTGAAGTTGTTAAATTAGTGGATGTGATTTTGGACATGAAGAGTGGGTAGCACGTACTCAATTGGGTGCGTGTTGAGCCAATTGGCGCAGTTTCGCTGGCTGGTTGAGAAGCTGAATCGTCAAGTTGCTTGTGAAGCTGTTCCCTCTGCGGCTCTTTGGAGCTTCTTGCCTGTGAGGTCAACTTAGGTGGGTTCATTGAGTGCAGTGTACAGCCATGTGTGGCGTTTATGGCGGTGCGTGTACCTCAGCTTTGATGCTGGTGTCTGAATAGACCCATTGTACTTGGAGAAGGTACGTGTATACTTAATTACTTACGTAAGTAGCTCAGCTGTGAGTAAATGTACATCTGCACAGCATACGTGCCCCGTGCTACAAGCACTCCGCACTGTAGGTACAGTACCTACATGTATGTTGTACATACCTACAGTAGCACCAGAGCAGCATCCCCACAGCAAGCTATTTGTCTTGGCAGAAACGGGCTACGTATGCCAGAGCTCCGACCTTCAAACCATCTTTTGGCTGTGAACTTTTGAGACAGCTGGTCCGATTTCACAAGTTCACAACTTGTAACCCGTCATTGGATTCACTCTCCTCTCCCCTCCCCTAGTAATTCCCATGCGCAGCTTATTTCTTTAATGCTGTCGCAATCCGGTGTATTTCTTGTTCTTTTTCCCTCCCTTGTCAATTGATCTCTGAGGCACCGCAAACATGATGAGGTCGCTGGTGTCGTTTCTTCTCCTTGCCCTCGTTGCTGTCGTCCAGGCGATCAGCTCCAGCGGCGGCAACAGACTGCTGGTCATTCTCGAAGATGTCGCCGAGAAAGATGACTATAGCAAATTCCTCGGCGACCTAGAGGGTATGTATGCGCGCATGTCCCTTCCCTTCCCTGCGTCGTTTGTGCTGTCTGAACGTTTACTGTTACGCGCATGAAGCTAATCAATCACCGCGACGACCACAGGCCGCGGCTTTGATATATCCTACGAGACACCCAAGAGCGAGGGCCTGAGCTTATTCCACCTGGGAGAGAGGTCATACGATCATGTTTTGTTGTTTCCCACCAAGTCCAAAGGTGTGTATATGCCACCATCACCACCACCAATACATCCGCTGTCAACACCATTTCCTACCTGCTACTCGTAGTAATTGTTCGTTGACTGCTTACAATCAATTGTTGGTTCTACAGGTCTCGGCCCCAACTTGACTCCCAGCATCCTGCTTCAATTCATCAACGCCGAGGGCAACATTCTTTTGGTGCTTTCCGGTTCCACTCCCGTCCCAACCAGCCTTGTTTCTGTACTTCTCGAGTTCGATATCCATATCCCCACAGACCGTCAAGGCCTCGTCGTCGACCACTTCAACTACGATACTGCTTCGGCTTCCGAGAAACACGATGTGCTTCTGTTGTTGCCTCCCGTGCCTCCGAGACCGGATGTCAAATCTTTTTTCCGACTTACTGGCTCTGCTGATCCAGTGGGACGGAGAGGAGGAGTACGAGATGACGAATTGTCAGCTGCAGCCGCCGGGGTCATCGCGGTGCCCAATGCCCTCGGCCAGACCCTTGGACAAGGTCCCCTCCTCGCCCCGATCTTGCGCGCTCCCTCCACATCTTACAGCTACAATCCCAAAGACGACTCCGACACCGTCGAGGACCTCTTCGCCGCCGGCTCCCAGCTCTCCCTTGTCAGCGCTCTCCAGGGTCGCAACTCGGGGCGATTCACCGTTGTGGGGTCGGCCGACATGCTAAGCGATAAGTGGTTTGATGCGGACGTGAAGAAAGTGGGCGAGAAAAAGTCTGTGAAAACGTTGAATCGGGAGTTTGCCAAGGCTGTTTCGGGATGGACTTTCGGAGAGATTGGTGTCTTGCGTGTCAATTGGGTGGAACACCACTTGAACGAAGAGGGCGCGAGCAATGCTAGCAACCCCAAGATATATCGTATCAAGAACGATGTCGTAAGTTTCACTCATCTCCCTCCCCTTTCATTGCGAAGCGCATTATATACTGACCGGTGTAGACGTATTCCATTTCACTGTCTGAGTATTCTTGGGACAAGTACATCCCTTTCACTGTCCCCGAGAACGATGAGTTACAGCTCGAATTCAGCATGCTTTCGCCTTTTCACCGACTCAAGTTGAACCCTACCGTTTCCTCGGAGGATAGCACTACGTACTCTGTTTCATTCAAGCTTCCGGACCAACACGGCATTTTCAATTTCCTAGTCAACTACAAGAGACCGTTCTTGAGCAACGTATTTGAGAAGAACACGGTGTCGGTACGTCACTTTGCACACAACGAGTGGCCTCGTAGTTTTGTCATCAGTGGCGCTTGGCCATGGATAGCAGGAATTGGAGTTACGGTGACGGGATGGCTCGCTTTCTGCGCTGTTTGGTTGTATAGCGCACCTCCAGCAAAGGGTGAGGGCAAGAAGAAGCAGTAAAGGGGTGTCTAGATGAGAGATGAAATATGGAAAGGTAGACGGATGTCAATTATTTCTCTTTTCTTTCGTCAAAGATGGTAGAGAAAAGGCTACGCGACGAATTCTTCTGTTTGTGTGATACACCTCATGTATAAGATACAAACAGACGGACTCATAAGGGACTTACTTGATTTGGCCTGTCTACTAAGGAATGAGAGGCATAAAAGTCCGCCATGGTAGGCTAGAGAGTCTAATGAATGAAGAAAGATCAAAATCAGATCATTTTTCTATGCTCAAAATTTGATTGTGTCATGGCTTGAAATGGTAATGAGAATCGCACTTATATGTACATAGGTGCGATCTGAGTTGCTTGGAAGCTGCCTGATGTATCTTCATGTGGGGGAGGCAATATACCTACAGCTACCACCCCTGCTAACAGGTCAGTAGCTCTTATCGATAGCGCCTCAGTTGAGGTAAAGGTTCACTTTTAGGACCGACAGCAGCAACATCGAACGGCAGACCATTTAAAACATCACAACTCCTGCAAGCAAGCGAAAAGACGCTAGGAAGCGAAATCTCATCAGCTATCATATTTCGGACACGGCTGCATATCTACATAACACAAAGACATTATACGCACTCATAATACATCTTATCCACCAAACCAGCACCTTGAAGCTTATAAGAAGATCCGGTACACACACACACACACACTACCACTCAGCAACTGCATGAGAGCGTGGGACAATCAAACTCCAAAGAGGGGGTTCAGTCCCAAGAATAAATAAAGCACACGACATAACTCCCAACGCAAATAATCACCAAAAAGCTAAAAGAAGAAGGAAAAGAGAGAGAGAGAAAAGAAAATGCCATCAGACACCCACCGCGCCGACGAGCGCCGCTTCCTCGACGAGCGCGGCAGCAACGCCACCCTAGCCCCCAACGGGCTGAACCCGGCAACGATCATGGAGAAAGCCGTCCGCGAGCGCATCGTGGACAGCTACTTCTGGAAAGAGCAGTGCTTCGGGCTCAACGAGGCGGACATCGTCGACCGCGTGGTCGAGCACGTGAACTTCATCGGGGGCATCTACGGGGATACCCAGAAACCCTCCCCGTTTTTGTGTCTCGCTTTTAAACTCCTGCAGCTTGCGCCTGGGGATGATGTGCTGGGTGTGTATCTGGGGTATGGAGGGGAGAAATTTAAGTATTTAAGGGCTCTCGCGTGTTTTTATGTTAGACTTACGAGGAGGGCGGAGAGTGTTTATAAGGTGCTTGAGGGGTTTTTGGTGGATCGGAGGAAATTGAGACGTAGGGGGAGAGGGGGACAGGGGGGGGCGAGGGTTACGTTTGTTGATGAGTTTGTGGATGAGTTGCTTACGAAGGAGAGGGTTTGTGCTACGAGTCTGTGGCAGATGCCAAGACGGGAGATTTTGGAGGATTTGGAGGTGCTTGAGCCGAGGGTTAGTCCGTTGGGGGATATTGAGGATTTGTTGGATGAAGATGAGGAGGGGGAGAAGAATGGTGAGGATAGGGAGGACGATGGGGGTAGTGATGGTGGGAGGGATAGAGATGAAGACGAAAGAGGTGGCGGTAGTGATGGGGAAGAAGGGGAGATTCGGGGGAACAGGCGGCGGAGATCGCCTTCTTCTGCCGGGTATGATAGTGAGCGGGATCATCGTCGTCGCTCTTCCAGGGGACGGAGTTCTGGTGGAGATAGGATGGATGTGGATCGAGAGAGACGGGGTGATAGGGGTGAGAGTGGGAGCAGAAGAAGGAGAAGTAGGAGTCGAAGTGAGAGTCGGTGAGCTTGACTGCATTCAGCCTTCGAGACTTGGGCTTATGAACTGGAAATGCCGTTCCCCCCTTTGCGATGGGTAATGCGATTTGTGTAAGATACTACTACCAACAAGATCATAACTTCATACTGCATCATATTGCCTGGATAATAGGATCACGAATGGGAGATAGATGACACATGGTAAATTTAATACTTTATACATTTCTTGGGTATAGCTAACATTGTCCAATAGGATGATAACCGATGTTATCATAAATTTCACCTATATACATAACTCCATACATGTGCAGAGATTCTCTTTGTTGACTTCGCAATACCACCATCATCATCACCTTCAGAGGCTTATTCGTGGAACTGAACATCTGTAATTGCCTTCGATAATGTTTCGGCAACGGAAAGGACACGCGCATCATCCCAGTACTGCCCGATAAGCTGCAAGCCACCGAAGTTAAGCAATTTCTCTTCTTCGATCTTAGGGTCGAAGGGAATACTCATCGGAATGCTGATGGCGGGCAGACCAGCTAGACTTGCTGGTACTGTGAACACATCGTTCATATATGAGTCGAGCGGTGTCTGGTTGCGGACCTGTTCGAGGGTCGGGGGTGGGGTGGGAGCAGTTGGACAGACGAGGAAATCAATTTGCACAGGACCCTGCTTGGTGTCCAAATCCCACCAGTCATCCATATCGCTAAGGTCGAAGTGTTGGTGGTTAAGGAGAGGGTTGTCTAATCTGAAGACTACGTCGAAGTCTCTCCGCACAAGTTGACGGACTCTCTGCGCCTGGATGAAGTAGTTGTCTATCGCCTCGGAACTCAGAGTATATGAGCCTAGCAGAATCCGCCGCTTGACCTCGTCCCCAAACCCCGAGCCTCGTGTCTTGGCATACAGCACGCCGTCCTGCGCGTCACTTGCGCCAGTTGTATCTCGGTAACCGTAGCGGATCCCGTCGTATTTGGCGAGATTGGAAGCCGCTTCCGCAGGGGCTATCACGTAGTATGCAGGCAGCGCATTCGTCGTAGAAGGAAGCCGAACGGGGACGACGCGTCCTCCTAGCTCTTGAATCGTCATGAGAGTATTGAGCCAGCCTTGACGTATGCGCGGGTCGAGCTCCTCGATGTTGTATTCCGTCGGAAGACCAAAGATCAAACCGTCCAGCGATGTACGCACCCCCCTGCTATTACCGTATTCTTCCCTCCCGTCCATACACCTCAAGCGCACGCTCTCTGGAAGAGACGTGGGATCTCGCGGGTCGTGCTCTCTGTACAAGCCCGACCCGATGACGAGATCACGGATAGGCTGCACTTCCCTCGCCAGCAATCCGACCGTGTCCAGGGAGTTCGCGTACGGGACCACGCCCCACCGCGACAGCATGCCGTAGGAAGGCTTGAAGCCGACGATGCCCGTGTACGCGGCCGGCAGGCGCACGGAGCCGCCCGTGTCCGTGCCTAGCGCAATATCCGCCCTCCCCTCCTTCACGGCCACGGCGCTGCCGCCCGAACTGCCGCCCGCCGAGTACCTTTCGAGGGGGTGCGCGTTGTGCACGGCTTCGAAGGCTGACGTGGTCGAGTGCGAGCCCATGCCGAACTCGTCCATGCCGGCCTTGCCCACGACTTGCATGCCGCGCTTCCGCAGCTGCGTCACGATGGTGGCCGAGAAGGGGATCTCGGTCCCCGCGAGGATGTTCGAGGCGCATGTTGTCGGGAACCCCGTTGCGGCGATGTTGTCTTTGACGGCGAGGCGGATATTGCTACTTTCTAGGCGTTACCTACTTATTAGTGTACTTGCTCATTTATGATATAATACTAAGTCAAGGTGGAGAGATCATATACCGTTATCCGTATGTTGACTTCTGTCTTTGCCGGCCGCAACATGCTGGTGCCGGTATTGCGCATAACGAGCCGGGATGCGAAAGGCTCGCCATTGCGTCGCCGTCACGCTGTAGGCGGCTCTGAGATGGGTATGTCTGACATATGTAAATGTAGACATGTGACCCAATTGTTTGGCGTGGTTGTGAAAGCGGTGCTATTCACACTTAGCAAGAACTTGATGCCATTTCAGAGCTGTTATCGGAATTTGGTATCCATTCGCCGATGTCGAATCCAGGGCGCTCGGACCCTTTCGATTTTAGGGTACCGGCGGTGGGGCTTCTGGGCGTTAGGCTTGCGGCCCCGGTGCAGTAGCGTGCCTGTCTCAGCGGAGTTGTACGCCTCGGTACGGTGTACAGCTCAGGGCATGGCCTGGGATTGGCCCAAGTCGCAGGTTACCACCCCACTATCTTAGCTCCTACAGGCATCGAGCTTTAGTCCAGTGACGCAACTTACGCCTTATTATTAGCTTCACCCAGCAGTTGTGACCAGTCGAGACTCGATGTTTCGTTACTATCACTTCTCCATCTCTCTCTGATGGGAGAAATCCACATTCCCATATTTTTATCCACCTTCGCTTCGACATCATGACTTACAAAGCTGCCGTTGTTGCTGCGTCTTTGGCCATCGCCGCCAATGCAGCGCAACCTGGAGCTCCCTCACCCGTGGCTGCTCCGATGCGAGAGCTTGAATGGGGGCAGATCAACTTCTTACATACGACCGATATTCACGGCTGGCTCGGTGGCCACTTGCAAGAGTATGGCGATTTACTTCTCTGCTGACGATGATAATCTCTGTAGCTGACTTGGCTCTTTTACAGACCACAATACTCGGCCGACTGGGGCGACTACATCTCCTTCACCGAACACATGCACAGGATAGCCGATGAGAAGGGAGTCGACTTGCTTGTCGTAGATACCGGCGACCGTATCGAGGGAAACGGTTTATACGACGGCTCTAACCCGAAGGGAAACTATTCCTACGATATATTCGACCAGCAGAAAGTCGACATCATATGTACAGGAAACCACGAGTTATATCAAGAAGATTCCGTTGCTCGTGAACACAGCATAACCGTCCCGCACTTCAAGAGATCCTACATCGCCTCGAACCTAGACTACATGGAACCTGAGACAGGAAATCAAATACCGCAAGCTCAGAGATATATCAAGTTCAAGACTAAGAACCAGGGGTACAACGTCGTAGCCCTGGGTTTCATATTCGACTTTGACCGGAACGCAAATAACAGCGTGGTCATACCCGTCGAGAAGACTATGAAGGAGCCCTGGTTCCAGAGTGCCATTCAAGAGAAGGCTGACTTGTTTGTCGTTATTGGCCACGTGGGACTCCGCATGCAAGAGTTCGAGAAGATCTTCAAAGTCATCAGAGATGCCAACTGGTACACACCCATCGCCTTTCTCGGCGGTCATGCCCATGTACGAGATGCGAGAAGGTTCGATGACAAGGCCGTGGCTATTGCTAGTGGTCGTTACTTCGAGACGATTGGATGGATGTCTATTAACGGTATTAAGAAGAAGAGCAAAGGCGGTGCTTCTATCAATGCCGACGTTACCTTCAAGAGACGGTATATCGACAACAATGTCCTCGGACTGCAATATCACGCCGGGGTTGATGAAAAGGATTTCCTGACTCCTCACGGTCGCAATGTTAGCGACATGATTACGAGTGCTAGGAAAGCACTTAATCTCGATCACAAAATCGGCTGCTCGCCTAAAGACTTGTGGATGACTCGTGCCAAATATCCCAGTGACGCGAGCATCTTTTCTTGGCTTGAGCATGAGGTGGTCCCTGATAATGTCGTCAGCAAAGAACGGGCCGACAAGCCTCGACTGACAATCGTTAATACCGGAGCTATTCGTTTCGATATCTTCAAGGGTGCCTTCACGAAAGACTCCACATATTTGATCTCCCCCTTTACTAGCAAATTCAACTACATCCCTGACGTTCCGTACGACGTGGCCAAGAAGGTGATACAACTTCTCAACTCAGGAGGACAGGTTTTCGAGCGTGAACTACACACAAAATATCTGTCTATCCCAGAGCAAATGGCACCCAGCCCATTCCTCAATAAGGAGCCAGCCTCCCCTGTGTCCTCACGTCCAAAGTTTCTCAAGTTTGGCGATGGGCAACAACAGCCTCTCGTCGTTGACGATGGGGATAATGATGGTGATGGCGACGGCGACGACGACGACGAACCGCAGCTCATCAGTGGCTATACGACGAAAGACGACCTCGGCGATGATGGCGACGACGCTGTGCACTCACCCATCAAGTTTTACAGCGTGCCCAATTGTATCCAATCGCAGGCTGGGTTCCCTGAGGGAGGAGATCCGGCAACTGTTGACCTCGTCTTCATCGATTATGTGCAGCCGTGGATCATCCCGGCCTTGCAGTTCAGCGGCGGCGACTATAATACCGATGACATTAAAGTGTACCTCAATGCTACCCTAACGGATGTTATTGCTGGTTGGGTTGGGACACATTGGACGGAGGGATGCTGAGGAGAGCGCGCGGTGCTTTGATTTGGTTACATTGGTCACATTTGGTTAGCTGAGATATATTGGTCTTGTGCATGCATACAAATAGCCTGTCGTTTTTGTCTAGGGTTTTCGGTCTACACGGCGTTGGAACGGGATTATATATCTTTGGGCCTTGGTTACAATTAGTGTGCCGCCTAATCTAAGTCGCTTAGGTTATGATGAAGCTTCTTTGAATTTCAGAAAGGTCGGAATTTTGAATATGATATCATTTGTTACGAGCTCGTTGCGTTAAATTTGGATATGAACCGCCTTTGTGATCAGTGCTCGCTTCAGGTGCGTGTTACCCGTGACTGTTGGACTGTTCCTGGCTCGGAGCCTAGGGCTGATTTCCTAATACTCATGCAACGGTCTGTAAATATGCCTCCTTCCGTCGTAATGCCTCTCATACGCCTCGTCCCATGAACCATGAACCATCCAAGGCAGTTTGACCAGCGATATCATGAGCCCGTCTCTCTTCGGCTTCACATACTCTGAGTCGCGATTGATCTGATCGATCTTGGCTCTTGATTGGCTGCACTCCGGAACCTAGTCTTAAGAGCCTAGCCCTAGCCATTTAGGTCTCTTAAGAGAAGGTTGATATGTAGGGCCATTCGCGGGAACGACATGGCAGAGAGGAGAGCTGAGGAAGCCGTCATTGAACTTCCCCTTGGTGCTGCCCTCTAGTTCTCTGCGCCATTCGTGATTGGATGACGCAGCCCCCTTCTTGTGATCTCTGTAGCTGCTACTCGCTTTCGTAGCTCGCGGACATGACGGGTGTAGCTGTGATGACCCGTTTTGCTGCAATGGTGTTTAACTTGCCGAGCATCGACTTCGAGTAGCGGCATTTAGCCCCGTCCACGTATCCTTCGCATGCATGCCAAGTGGTCAGTGTAGGAATGACCTCGGACACCAAATCTACTGGATCTGATCAAGCAGCTTCCGCCGTCTCCTCTCCATAAGCTCCTGCTGCACCTCCTCCATAGTCGGCAATACCCACCCACGTCCATCGCCCGCGTCACCAGGCAGCGGTTCCCAATCCGCCGGCGGCTTGTTAGCTCCCTTCCCAGCCTGCTGCAGCAAGACCTCGAACGCCTCCTTTTCCTTCGCAGCCTCATACGCCAAAAGCGCCTCATCTTCTTCGTCCGGCGCGTAGCCGTAGTACTTCGCGTCCACAGCCTTACGCAGATCCTCGCGCGTCTCCAGGGGTTTCTCGTCTTGCGCCCGCGCCTGCCTCGCGGCTTCGAAGAGCTCCTTGACACCGGGCAACTCCCTCGCACGCCCAAAATACTTATAGCCCTTTCCCCCACCACCTCCACCTCCTCCACCAGGTATCTCCCGCCCCGTCTCGTCGTAGATCTTCCCGCCGCCGCGCATGTAGTTCGGCCCGCCCAGGTTCCGGATCTGCACCTCCCACATGTGCTTCTCGCGCATCAGCTTGTTGATCTCGTCGTTGAGGTCGCGGATCTGGTAGTCGCTGAGCGCCGGGTCCTGGATCTTGGAGACCTTGCGGGAGATCTCTTTCAGGACTTGCCCGCGCCATTTCTCGCACGACGGGATGCTGTCTACTTCGGTGATCACGCGCGGTCGCCGCGTGCGGCCGGCGTCGATTATGCCTAGGTCTGCGGCTTGCGCTTCGCGGAAGCGGAAGAGCATTGATTGGGCTTTTTCGGAGTTGCGCGCCTGTGGTACGTACATGTGTTAGTTAGCAGTTCAGCCGTGATAGTTGGGAATGGAGGTAGGTAGGCAGAGGTTTGCTCACCATTTTGATTGATTATTCCGTTGGTTGGACTGTATACTTCAATAGATAGACGGCAAAGTCTTATTGCTTCGTTCGGCCCCGAAGATGAGTTTTGTTGAGATCGTGGGAAATACCAGGTGTGTAGCTCAAGCAAGGCGGTTGTCGTGAATGGAAAAGTTCAGGCCTCAGTTGAAGTACTGAGGTACAATGGAAGTAGTGCGCTGATGTACCCATGTACCTGTTTCTGAAAGGTGGGGTTAGTAGCGTTTGGTCAGCTTCGAGCTTTGGCCAATCATTTGCCAGAAACGCGGTCCCTGATATTCCTACAATTACGTCGCGCTACAATGAGGCTCCCTTCCTTCTATCCCTCTTCACATTATATCTTCTGGCTGAGATCGCCTCTTGCAATCTTTTCCTTTCCTTTCCTTCTTCATCTTCATCTCTGCATTTCACTGCCAAATACTTGCTCGTCGTGGCAATCATACTTTCTTTACAAATATCGTTCATTTACTGAACGCATAGCTTCTACATTGAATGGCCAAAATCGACATTCTCCGTTTGGGATTACCTATGCCTCCCTTAGCATCACCAACAGCTGCTGAGCCATGCCGCTTCATCGTGATTCACAACTTCGGCTGAATACTCGCCGCCTCAACGCTGGCCATGCTATCTCATGCACTTCTTGCTTAGTCTCTCTACGTTGACTATGTATGCAGAAACCATAGTGGCTGGATACTTTACCAACATTTGGAGATTTACTGACAAGGAGCCCTCGTGTACTTGCTCCTAACCCGCGTTTACCTAGGGCATTTCCCGTATTTGGAGGTCATGATCTACGTTGTACCGCATGAAGAAGAGAAAGACAGACATCAGCCATGCTGCTCACGACTTTCTCATTCGCTGCAGACGACCGCTTTGTTGGTTCGAAGACAAGCTTCCGCACTCTGCTTAAATTCACTACTCACACGTTGCTTGGATTGAGTTATCTAACTAAATCCCTCTACGTACAGCTACCACAGCACTACTAACAGCCGGTTACGCAGCTTGAGATCACGAGACGTCCGGTCACTGCATGAAAACTCCAATGGTTATCTCTCTCAAAAGCACTCTATTCAGTGTCAGTTCCACTGTTTGAAATTACTACGCTTTACTTTAAGCCACCGCACCACCAAAGATCAGTTCCATCTCCTTAACGCCACCACTTTCACTCTGCTTAGAGTCAGCATCCACATGGCGCAGGGCCCCTCTCTTGTTCGCATCATTCCAGGCCACTAGATCCAATATCTGGCGGGCATCAAGATCCATCTATACCAAATACACCGTACAATCTGTTACAGCTCGGTCTTTACCGGGGCGCAGTTCTGGAGGGTCCCTATACAACCTCGCAATGACGAAATTCTTCAAGAGCTTGTTGGACCCGATTGTCCCAAGATAGTGAGGAAATCCTGGGACAATCGGGAGAAGATGACGAGAAAATAAAGAACAGAAATCTGAGCGAGGTGGGCCACAACACAACATGTCGCGGGTGCAATTTACCTTGGACAAAATAGCTGCAAGCCTTACTCTTGCCGACCAAAACACCCGTAGTCACGAGACCATTCTGGTTGACTAGGCACCCGCAGGCTGATCTTAACTGATCTTGGCGGCCCTGAGCAATGACGACAAAACCCAGCACCTCAAGAGAATGCACCGTTCTGGTCGCATTCGATGAGTGGATGTCAATAGTTTTCAATCGGAGCTCGTGGGCTGGAGCCCGGCAACCGCTTGGTCAATTCGTGTCTGTGGCTGTCTTCGGGGGTCATTGCGGCGCATTTTTGTTTCTGGTTTTTTGCACCGCGGATTTTGTTCTGTTTTTTTTTTATTTCGTGTTATTTGCGTCAAGCGAATGCACTATACAAGATAACCCTATGATGACCAAGTGTATCCAAAAAGCCAAATTTGCAGACAGCCCACCTAGTCCCGGCTGGTCCTCGGACTGTGCTGGGGTCAGGAAGTGGTTGCCAGTGAGAACTAGAGAGCTAATCTGAGGGTATACATCTTGTTTATGTGCTTGTCACTATCAAAGGAAAGAAGCAATGCTTTTTTTTTTTTTTTTTTTTTTTTTTTTTTTTTTTTTTTTTTTTTAAATCAATTGAAATAAAAAATTTTTTTTTTGTTAAACCAAAAAAACCACAAAAAAAAAAAAAAGATTATAAAATTTAAATTAACATAATTAGTTTAAA
>MU389834.1:0-73288 GCA_022578765.1 Xylaria sp. FL0933
TAAAATAAAATAATTAAAATTTATTAAAAATAAAAAAATTTAATAATAAATTTAATATAAATTATTAATAATTTAATAATAATATATTAAAAAAATTTTAAATAATTAAGCTTTAATTATAAAGTTATTTAAATAATTATTAATATAAATATAAATTTAAAAAATTATAATTATAAAATAAAAAAATAAAATTAATTAAAGCTAAATAAAAAAAAAATAATAGTTAAAGCAACAGTAATTATTATAAATATAAATATTTTATATATAATTAGTAAACTAAATATAATTTTCGATTAATTAATCGAGCAATTTATAAAAATAGTAAATAAAATAGCGTTTAAAAAAATATTAAGTAAAAATTATTAAATATTTATTTAATAGTTTATAAAAGTTAAAAAAATAAAAAAAAAAATAAAATAAGTTTATAAAAAATTTTAAATTAATAAAATTATAATAATATAGCTTAAACTTAAAAAAAAAAATAAGCGCTTATTAATAAAATAATTAAAGTTTAAAAATATAATTAAAAAAAAATATTTGCAAAAGCTTTAAAAAATTTAAAAATATTTTAAAGTTTAATTAAATAAGCTAAATTAATATATAAACCGGCTTTTAAAATAATAATAATTTTACTATTAAATAAAATAAAAAATAAACTAGTAAGCGTAGTTATTTTTAAAAATAAAATAATTTTATTAGTAAAATATTTTTTTTTAATATTATTTATAAACTTAACCGATATATTAACTAAAAAACTAATATATAATAATTATTAAAAATTTAAAATAAATATATTTATAAGTAAAAAAAATATAATAATATTAATTTAAACGCTAGTTTTTTAAAAAACTTTAAAAAAAAATTTATTATTTAATAAATTTTTTAAAGCTTGTAGATTTATTTTAATAAAAAAAATAGCTATATTATATATAGCTAGCTTTTTATTAAAATATTATCTAGCAAAATTTAAAAAAACAAAAATAATAATAATTTTTAAACTAAACAAGTTAAAAAAAATTAAAAAAACAGCTAAAAAATAAAAATTAATTGCGCTTATTAATATAATAAATAAAATTTTTAAAAAAAAATTATATTATTATATAGCAAAAATAGCTAAAAATAAAAGCTTACTGCTAAATAATTAAATAAATAATAAAAAATATAAGTTTATAAACGTAGCTATAAAATTAATAGCTAAAATAGCTAAAATAATTATAAATAAAAAAAATATTATATTTTTATTATAATTAAATATTATAAAAGTTTTTAATATAATTAATAAAAAATAAATAATTTATATTTTTTAATAAAAAAGTTTTTTTTTATAAATTATAATATAAGTTTATTTATTTATTTTAAATAAATTAATATAATTTTATTTTAATAAAAAAACGTTATAATTAATAACTTTAAAAGTAAAAATGTTTTAAAGATTTTTTTTTTTATTTTTATTTTTTTTTTTATATATTTTAACGCTTTATAAAAATTTAACTGCGTATAAAAAGCTAATTATTGCTAGCTTTATTAATAATATTAATTTTTTAATAACAAATTTAAATATTAACTAAAATTATAAAATATTAAAAACAGCGTAAAAAATATACGAAAATTAAGCCGTAAAATATAATATAAAGTTTACGCTTTAAAAAAATAAACTAATATATTTTTTTAATAATAAAACAGCGCTTACGTAAATAATTCGCTTTTTTAACGCTATAATTAAATTAATTAATAGCATAAGGTTTTTAAATATATAGTTTAATAAAAATATAAAATAAAAAAAATATTTAGCTAAGCTTAAAAAAAAATTTAATATTTAAATATATATAATAATTAAACTATAAAATTTAATATAAAATAATAATATAGCTAAAATAAAATAAGTTTATTTAATAATAATTTATAACACATTAATATATAGCGCAGCAATATAATATAAACTTTTTAAAAAAAATAAAACATAAAATATTATTAGCGCTTTAATAATTATTTAAAATAAATATTTTAAATAAATAATTAACGCTTTTAAAGCTATTTTTATAAAATATTTAAAAACTAAACTAAAAATTTTATTAATAAATTTATATTTTAATAATAAAGTTATAATAAATAAAAGCTGGCTATATAATATAATTTATAATAAGGTTATTAATAAAGCTATTAATAAAATAAAAACAATGCTATAAATAATAAAAAAAAAAAAAGCTAAAGCTTAAATTAAAAGTAAACTTTTAAAAAAAAAATAGCTTTTATTAATAATAACCTCGAGAAATTAAACTATTAGCAAAAAAAATAATCGAAAAAATAAAAGCTTAAAAAAACACTTTAAAAAAAATAAAAAAACTATTAGTGCTATATTAAAACAAAACATAATTATTTAACCTTAGCTAAGCAAAAGCTTAATAAAAATAATATATTTAAAAAATATAAAAGTTTATTAAAATATAAAACAGCGTTAATTATTTAAATTTACACTAAAAAAATAAAATTAAAAGCGTTTTTATATAAAAAAAAAATCTTTAAGTTTTTAACTTTATTTTATAAATACGCAAAAAAAAAAAACGCTTTAATATATTATTTTTAAATATAAATTTTTAAAAAAAAAAAAAAAACATTTTAATTAAAAACTTAGTAAATATTTTATTGCTAAATAATAAAAACTTAAAAATTATTATAAAAAACTTTAAAACCGCAGGCTTTATTACGAAATAATTAATAAATATTAATAAAATAACTATATATAATAAAACAGCAAAAATAAAAAAAACTAAAAAAAAAATAAAAAAAAAAAGAAAAAAAAATACTGCAGTAAAGTTAAAAAAACTTTGCTAAAAATATATTTAAATAAAGCAGTAAACTTACTATAATTTTTTTAAAATTAAAAGCTATAAAAACTTTTAAAAAAAGTTTTTTTTACTTTAACCTTGCTTTATTTTTTACTAGTTAATTAAACAATAAAAACTAGTTTTTATAAAAATAAAAAATACTTAAATAATAAATAACACGTAGTATAAAGTTTTTATTTAGTTTTTATATAGTTTTATTTATAAATATATACGCATAAAAAAACCGCGCTGTTTTATAGCAGCATAATAAATTATTTAATAATAATTAAAATTAATTTTTTTAATAAAATTATTTATTAACGTTATATTTATTTAATTTTAATTATTTTACGAGTTTTTTTATATAAACTATAAAAATTTATTAATATATTAAATTATTTTTTTTAATACTCGCGTAATTATATATATAATTTAATAATAATTAATTTAATAACGCTATAAAAAACCTTTAAATTAATTATTAAAAAAAACGAAAATTTAATTATATTTAAAATTTAAAATAATAAAAATAATAATTATTTTTTATTTAAATTAATTAATTATTATTAAACGTTAATTTTTTTTTATTTTATAAAATTTTTTTTATAAAATCGTTTTTAACGCCGGTTAATAAAAGTTATATTTAAATAAAAAACCGTTAAAAATTATTTTTTTTATATTTATTATTAAAAAATAATTATTTTATTAAAAATTTTAAAATAAATAATTATTTTTTATAAAAAAAACTAGCGAAAATTTTTTTTAATAAAGTTAACATTAAAAAAAAACCGACTATAATTATTAAATATAATATATTAGCCGAATTTATTAGTTTTTAATAAAATTCAATAATTTTTAAAAAATAATAATATTTTTATTTTTTTTCGCCGAAAATAACGCCGAACTTTCCGTAATATTAACTTTAATAATTTATAATTAACCTTAATAATATTTTTTTTTTAAAGCTAAGCCGCTTAAATAATAATACTAATAATAAAGTTATTTTATTAAGCTAAAAATATTAATTTAATTAAATTTAACGATTTAATTATATTTAAAATTATTTAATAAAAATAATAAATTTAATATTATTTAACTATTTTAGCAAATTTTTTATATTATAGTAATTTCGGCTACAGCAGCAATTTTACAAGCATTTAATTAATTTATAACCTTATCGCATATTAATAAATAATATATAACAGCGAGCTAACTTGTATAGTGCTCGCCTAGTAAATTGTTCTTCTGATTTAGTAAAGCGTTATTACATGACGAAAAGCCAAGCCAATAGCGTAACGGCGCCTAGTAAAGGAATTTCAGGTTAAGGCGGTATACATGTATGTGGCTCGTGTACTAAGCTTCAGATACACTCATCCGTTGTCCTATGCAGACTTCATGTTGGCCTTCAAAATCACCAACACGTAGTATAGTCTGATACGACGAACTAGCTTCCAAAAGAAGAAACGTCTAAAGCATCATGTTGTGTAACAAGGAAAGCCGAGGGTTATACGCAACATGGCTTAGCTGACGCCGATTAGCCACACATTCAAGCCTGTCTATATGTCAGTGCGAGGACAAAGTACCAAGCCGCTCGAGTCACGAGCCCGGGGGATCATAACCAATGCCGAGAAACGTCTAAAGCTAAACGACTGTGATATGCATACTTAAGCGTGAAGCTTAGGTATAAATCCAGAGCCAAAAGAACACCCAGTTCACGGGGTAAGCAAGGGCTATAAAAAGGCTAAAGAAAATCTATCTAATAATTCAAGCTCATAATCGCCTTGTACATTCTGATATATACTCCACTCTTCATCCAAGCCAGCTATAGAGTATAGAATGTCAGTTCTGCTATCTGATTCGATTCTTATGAATACTACCTACATAAACTCATGTGACGGGAAAATCTGATCCCCTTTAGTCATGAACGCCTCCCTACTCCAAGGTTATTGCCAGCCGTGATTGTATTTAACCTTGTCATTTCCGAAAGTGGTCCACTTAGCTATACATAGTATGAACATGAAACTCAGTAATTCTCTTGCGTCGGTGATACTTCAAGCAGAGGATGCGACATACTCCTAGGCGTGTAGCAGTGGCGTCCTCTCCAACGGCCCACGTCTATGTGTATGCCAATGACGCTCCGCCCATTCGGTCAGCTGGTACGCATAATGACAGAGCGTTCCAGCGATAAATCCAACGGCATCATTCTTGAATGCTAGGATACCCGCCGTAGTAATGAGCATTACGTTCCACCTCTGCGCACGCTCTTCGTCACTAACGACGCGATGACGCTTTCCAACTCTTCCACTATTGTCTACCTCTACTGACGCTTCCCACAGGTCGGAGGCTCCGTGATTCAGGCTTTGCCCTACTCTGGCAAGCTCTAAGCCAGAAGCAAGGACCATGATGCCCAACAAACTTCGTGGAAATGTCTGCAACAGATTAAGTAGTGATTCGCCGAAGAGAACACCAAGGACAATTTTGAAGAGCCCCAGAAGAATGACACTGGCCCCACTGCGTGCACCGAAACGATACTGGGCGGCGAGCCCTCCTGATCCGTGACACACGGGCATGGCGCCAAACCAGCAACCGGACAAGTTCATAGCTGCTACGCTGATGCCGACGGCTGTTACGCTCGGAGACGGCAGGTTAGGCAATAAGTCCGAAGCGAGAGCACTGACAGCAATGACAGAGTTGAGGGTTGTAAGAGGGAGCTGTGCGATGCCCATGCCGATAGCGTCAGGGCTCCATTTAGGCAAGATAGAATATGGATTCCAAATATGTAGCCCTGGCATACCCATCTCGCGATTGACCGCGACGCGGATTAGGGCAATGATGACGCCGATTACGAACATGATCAACGCGAAAGGGAAGCGTGCGCGCCGTTGGGTTAGAATGAGAAGCACGAAGGCGGCGAAAGCCCAGACGTGGTTGTCAAAGGGCTGCTCCCACGCAGGCTTCAGCTTCTGGAGAAGGGATGAGCCGGCGGATATAACGAGAGAAAGCCCGGCCCCGAACTGGATCCCTTTGATTACTGGGATAGGGATTAGTCTAATGACAAGACGCAAGAGACCCGTTATGCTGAGAGCCAGCACTAGACCGGCTGTCACACTGCCAGCGGCCATAGTCTCACGTTGAGAAGTGTGCGAGGCGATGGCAGCTGCGGCAATAGCCTAAGGCGGATGTCAGCCGCATTCAACTTCGTAGACCCCTTCACTATTCAGAGGTTTCTTCGATTTACCTTCATGGGTTGCACGGGAAGAGGAATCCCAAATACAATACCCGTCACGATGTTGAAGAAACCCGAGAAAACGAGCGTCGTCGAAAGAGAGATAGACCCGTTCACGGCGAGTGTGATCATGAGCGGGAGCAAGGTGCCGAGATCGCCAAGCGCGCCGGAGACCTCAGCCAGCGGCGAGCTGCGGATAGTGGCGACATTGTTGCGGTGGAAGATTTTGATATTTGAAAAGAAAGTCATGACTTAGGGCTTTGCTTTCCCGTGTTCCGTCAAGACGGATTCACCATGAGATGATCATGAGGTGGCACTTAGAGAGTTGATTCTCTAGTTCCCAGTAGCTTTACAAAGCAATAATGTTCATGCCCCGTGGAGAGTCACAAGAGCAGGCTGTCAGCCGGGGCCTGGAGCCTGTAATTCCCACTTTCGGTAGCAGCTGCCAGAGCACCGCATTGGTAGGTACCCCTGCATAACATGACCTGTACGGCATATTGCGTGTATCTACCAGTAGCCAGGGTATTTACCAGCGATTGAGAGCTAAGAGTAGGTATATGTATCACCTCTTCCTAATCTAACCACACCTTATTATTGAGGGCAGTATATTTCATGGTACTGGGTAGTCCTGCCCCCATTTACATGCCTACTTAGTAGGTAGGTAAGGACTAAGGTAGGTACAAGCTGCTAACCTACTGGATTCTACTATTGTACTAATGATATAACACGGGAACATCACCTGAAAAACAAAATATGAGAAAATGAACAAGCGAAAGAAAAAAAAAAAAAAAAGGTCAGTAAGTGAGGTACTTAGGAATATAAAACGACTACAAGACATTGTATACTATCAAAGGTAGGTGAAAACAGGGATGTCCCTATTCACTTCCCTCGCTCGAGAGATGATGCTGAGAATCCAAGGTTAAAGTAAGATGTAAGTAGCAACTCTGAATGTTAAATATATATTAATTGAGACCGTCCTTCATAGGTACGTAAGGTGACCTCACCGACGAAATACCCACTGCACACTACAGCACCTACCTGCAGCTGGTATGTTCCTGGGTCCTTCCCCAAACGTCCAAGGTCCATCCCGATCCAGCAAACATTACCCAGGTACTCCAGCTCGCCAACGAGTAGTGGCCGTAGTGGTGTACACGCGCCCGCCTTTCCTATCAAGCTCCCCCAAGCTCCATGAGGAAAACATAAACAATCAAAAGCTCCCGCCCCCGGCATTTCCCACCGCCCACCACCACCTTTTGCACAAACACACACGCGCCACCACCCATCCATATCTGAATAGATACATATCTACCTGGGCCATCGTCGAATTGCCTCCCCCAGCTTATCACAGACTATTCTTTGGTATTCTCTCCGCATTCATACCATCTTGATCGCAAACTTTACGCGACCAGATTGATACCTATTAGGAGCCGGTTTACACCCTCGCTATCGTCGAATTTTCGAAAGCTTTGCCCCTCCCTTTAAATAAACAATGTCGGGCGCAAACAGTTGGCTACAGAGACAGCGCAAGACTGATCTCGTCGAGCTGGCGCAGTACACAGGTCTGAAAAAGTACGTGTGAGAGCCAATTCACTCGCTCAATTCAATGTGCGACGGCATGAACCGCACTAGTCGCGCGCATCCGTCATGACACGGCCTTGTATCCGTGATGCGCCCTCGATTCCGCTCACTCCACACCAAACCCACGCGTCATTGCATCATCAACGCTTGGGATAGACACGCACGTATGCAACATGACTAACGTTCTCTCTCTGAAACAGCTACGATTCACTAAAGAAAGTCGAGCTAGAGCTTGCCCTCGACGAGTACCTCGCCGAAAATACAGCTGCCTTTCAGTCAGACCCTAAACTGGCCAACTACTATGCGAGTCGTGCTCGCACCATCGGCTCGCCCATTAAGAAGGATGTAGATGGCCCCATCGAGAAGCTGAAGGTTGCTAAGCGTCGCGCAACTAAGGCCGCCGACGAAATCGCGGCCCCTGCCGAGTAGGTCATATTTTCTCGGCGATGCTCCTCGCTCGCTGTGCCGCGCGTGTTGCGGTCAATGCTAACAAGAGTGGTTAGAAGCTCTGAAGAGGAGCCCAGCAGCACCTCCACGGCAATTGCACACACACCCGCACGCGCATTGTCATTGGCGAGCCGTATTCCTCTTCCCGCCACGCCTGCCGATGTAGCGAATGCTGTCGACCGCTCTACCGTCGCTCTTAGGACCCGCGTCGCGTCTGTTTATAAGGAGTCGGGCATCACGGAGGTCACGCACGCGACGCGTGAGACCCTGTCGAGCGTCAACTCCGTGCTTTTGGCCATCTCGGCCTTCGAGCTCTACTTCCTACGCGCCGAGGTCCTGGCAGATCGATACGCATTTACCATTCCAGCCATCTCGTTCCTCGGCACCAACGACTTCCCAGTGTTCATACCTGACATGTTCTTGCTACTCACCGCCTCATTCTGGTCGCCCGCGCTTCTCTGGGCTTTCACCAGCAGCATTCTTCCCAGTATTGCTGGGTATTTCATCAACATGACTAGCGGTGCGCATCAAGGACGCGTCACGCGTCGTAGCGCTCCTGTACCTGACGCCGTTGTTGATCCCCTGACCTTCAGCGTTGTGAAGGCGCTCATCTCGTTCGTGGTCTACGGCCAAGGTGTGACTTTCGGCGGCTGGATTAACGAGGTCTCCATTGCACGTATCAACTCAGCAATTTACGGGGGCTACAAGGGTATCCTAGCCGGTGCCGCTATCAGTGGTCTCTTCAGCATCTACGACGCGGTGCTGAAGAAATAGAAGGGACAGAGATTCTCTGCACACTCTGCAATCTTAGAACCAGAGCCGTCGCAAACCAACGTCACACAGCATACTGAAGTTGATGACCCGCTTTCGCTGGTGGCAAGAGTCCACTCAATCCAACATGGCAGGTTCCGTGCTGGTTCATGAATAATGATCGCCCTGCACCCTGCCGCTGAGAATTGCCAGCATCATTTACCGATATATTATTCCAAGACGGCGTTTCACGGCGTTATTTGGCGTTAGGAGGCATCATCGCTATGATTATTTCGCCTACTACCTGTACTCACCCTCTTACCTTTTTTTTTTTTGCTCCGTTATTTTTGTTTAGCGTTCTTTTGCTGTCCAATCAATCCTCTTTCATGGGCGAATGCGGGCATGACGGCTTGGAGAATTTCACTTTCAGTTTATAACGCTATGGGTGGAGACTTTCAGGACGGTTGAACAATTTCGCTCGGGCTATATTTTGAACCACAACAGGGCTCGTTTTGCCCTCCTTTTCTGCTGTGGTCACCTTGTTCATAGTAGCCAAATTCAATGAGAGGTGTTCTCTTAGTGGGGTGGGGTTTGAAAAGTGAATTGATTATTTTTTTTCGGGTCGGTCGGAAGGGGAATCGCCGGCCATTCAACAATAGGTGCACGGGGAACGCGAACCGATGAGGCGGGTGATACGGGACCTACGCTTAGATTCAATGAATGAATGGGATAGTCGCCGGGGTTGGTTGGTTGGTTGGTCGGTCGGTCGGTCGGGCTTCGTAGCGGAACCGGAATTTACTGTTTGCAATTTCCCACTCCATGAAACGTCGTGTTCTCACTCTTCGGGCCGCCAATTCCAAAGCACAGCGAATAAAGAGTAAATTCGGGAGGATCGTACTTCAAGTTCTTGTGAGACGATGAAACTTCATGTTTGATTTTGTCTTTCCTCTTATTCTTTATTGCCTGAGGTCACCTCACAACAAAAAATCACACGATTTCAGATTTGTCCAGAAACCCATGCTCTACGCGGTTCACCTACTTAACCTAGGTAGTTTGAGGGCTGCAAAGTATGACTTCATCTTTCACTCAACCAGCCGGGCAAGACACTCGACAGGGCGTTGTCGCTAAGTGAGATATTCAACTGATCTCCGGTCCCAAGACGCGTTGGGCCATATACCGAAAGCTGTAACATTAGTCAAGTAACAGAACAAAAATGGTTTCAACCGTTGTTATGCTCTTTCTTACTTTATTCTTTTCTCCATACATTCCTCTGGTTATGCCTTAGATGCTGTTGTGCATCTTCGTAGTACAAGAGAAAGTGGTTAGATGATACGGCCCACGCATGTCCTGCTCTACATAACACATCCTCCTCTGCTCGGTATTACTGTTCGACTCGTTGTAATCCAGTGTTGTGAAGTGGGTATAGCTTGATGATGTATGCGTGTGCTATTAAAGTGGTCACAACAACTTGCGCGCTCGCCAGCCTGCCATCCCGGGACAAGATGCATAGTAAAAGACAGAATCCATACACTTGACAAATAGAACAAAATGGGAAAACGACCAACCCAACGCCCCTTATATGAATGCCACCATATGTGCTGCGCCTGTAATCTCTATCAGGAATGATGATGGTGATGATGATGACGACAACAACAACGGTAGTAGTGAGATGAGGATGTCTCCCTTTCGAACCTGAGCCCATGCAGCCGTCTACCTTTATAACGCGTTCTATAGTTTGCTTATCCGCCCAAAGCCTCTCGGAGATTTGTATTCGTGATGCTAGTGTCCATTTCTTAGTCATCCCTCTCGGCTGGGTCTTCCCACTTGATAGGATGCACAAGCATGCTTCGAAGACAGAGCCGTCCGCTGCTGGTAGGATTCTGTTCTTCTTCTCGCCCACCACGCATGACACCCTCACCTGCCCGGCCACCATTATCACCTCGCCCGTCCATTTGGGCGTAGCCTAGCCACCGCCTCCACAACAACCCGGCAAACTCGCTGTTGTAGTACCAACTAGTGCCTTTGTGGTTGTGTTCATTATTTAGATCAAAGGGAGAACCACGGCCACCGGAATTGTGATATTCACCGCCATTAAAGGCCGCATCGATCTCTACCTGGGGCCAGCCGCGATCCAAGAACACAGGGTGAGGAGCGAAAACGGCCTTCAAGCCGTGGTGAAAAGCCATGGTAGGCGGGAACATCTCACTAAACATACTATGGTGAAGACGCCACGTTTCTTCATGCATAATTGAAAGTAGGCGCCGAGAAAGACGGGAGGCTGTGACGATCGAGCACCTGCGCGGAGGTATTGGCAGTGCGGTCTCATAACCCGTAACATCTCCAGCGAAAACCCAGCCAGATTCATCCACGTCGAAAAGCGGATTCAAGGTGATGAGATCAGCCTCCTCCCCGACACCGCACTGAGACATATCAGATCCACTTGTGCAGCTAGGCGGCATGAAGTTGTGGCCTTGATTAAGAGCAATCTTGCCCGTATATGTCACAGGGCCGATCAACGGTCGCTTGTTTGACGCCTGGATTTCAGTAGTAACAAGCTGGGAGAAGTTTTCCCAGGTACCATGCAGGCTAGGGATATAGTACTTGGCTGATCGTTCCCAAGCACCGACTCTGCTCTGGTTCGCACCCCATTTGCCCATGCGATCAAAAAGTTCATAGTAAGAGCCAGTCCATCTCATATCCATCTCCCAATTCCAAAAGTGTTCATACTCGGGATGCATTACTGCGAAATGTTGTAGAGGCATGTGCGCAGATCGGTAGACGCCGTGGATATCTCCATTGGATGGGTTGTCGTAGGTGTCGCCGAAGTTGCCGGGGTAGTATAACCTCATTTGTGCTTCGGACCAGAGAGTGCATAAGCCATGAAATTCCGCTGGGATGTTTGACTCGATAATATCTTGCGCGGTTGCTGCGTCGGCCCATATGGGAGCGTTGTTGTCACGGACGTGCAAGAGGAAATGCACATCATACTCGCCGCCCGACTGTAGATTCAACTCGGAAACCATGGCGCGAAAGTTGAGTATCGCATGGGCCGTCCACTTGAAACCAACGTATGTTCGCACGACAATGGCCGTACGGTGCAGCCTTTTCTGGCCGGTTGACGCGAGCTCTGCATCGTGTGTCTGGTTCCCAGTGAAGAATCGATCTCGGTTCGAATTAAAGCACTGGGCTTGTGCTTTGGCCCAATCGACGTCATTCCAGTTGATTTGGCCTGATTTCTCCCACACGGCTTCGCTACCCTCACTTTCGGTGTCTAGAGACTCGCTCACTCCCCCGCGGTCCAAGCTATAGCCCAGGCCGTAAGGACCATATCGACCAAACCGGTCAAAGCAGACGTCGCTCCGTAGCCCGAGAACCTCATGAGATCCTATTGCCGCTTTGGGCTGACCCTGAACTAGACCGGGATATGCGTAGAGATCTGGAACTGGCACTTTCTTATCGGCATCGATAAAACAGGGATTCACACGAATATAGTTCTTTCGCCATGCATCAGAGTTGTAATCTGGCTGAGGCCGGAATACGACCGGTTTAGGTATATCGGTATGATGAGGTATTGGGATCGATTCGGAGAGGTCCGGCATTAGTGATTTGGGGTATTCGGGTTTATACTCCGAAGGCTGCACTAGTGCCCTCAATCCTCTATAATACCCATCGAGACTATTGGATGCGGTTAAGATTCCATCATCTCCCCCAAGGCTGATTGGACTACTTACTGTTTATATTTAAGCCACTTAGGCCAGTCTTTTGTTTCCTCATCCTCACCACTTTGCTCCGCCTCATCGATATCAATCGCGTCGTCACTGATGATGCTGTTCGGAATGTCATCGGGGACACTGTTTAAGATATTATTCGGCGCGTCGTCAGATTCATCGTTCGGAGTGTCATCTAGGGTACTTGTGGTAACATCCTCTACCTCCTCGGCTTCGATCTCCTCGACATCAAGCTCGTCGACCACTTCCTGAATCGGAAGATCCATGACCATGTTGTCTTGGTTTTGCAGTAGTACATTCTCAATGGGGCGAGGTGGTTCCTTGATGAGAACCTTGCTCCCATGAACTATATCTAACACATTTCGCGATCGCGTGTTCAAGCGTGGATCGAAAATCGTCAGCGTTAGAAGCGCGAAAACCATGACAATCCATATGACGACTCGGCGATAGAGGCAGTGACCTAATAATGCTCTGACTTGGAATTTGGTTCTCGGTTTTGGGTCGGTATGGAGCGGCAAGGAGACGTCAACTTTTTGAGCCATCGAGAAGGAGCCAGAGTTCCGTGTCACGAAGTCAGATATCTTGTCCATCCTGCTTGTGTGAAGCTAAATCTAACTTTGCGTATTACTAGGCGGAATGCGCAAGCCGCACGTAAAGAACTCTAATGTCCTAGGGACATGAGGAATTTGTGATCACGCTCGTGGAGAGACGCCGATTTAGATTGGAACTTGCGGAAGTCTTGTCTAGCCCAGTAGACAAGATAATTCAGCTAGGTTAGTGCTTTGGTACCGGCAGGACCACGCTTGGATTCTGGCCGATGGGGAACGGTCGGTGACACGACAAGACCAAGCAAATTACAGAGATCCCGGAGGTCCAAGTGTCACGAAAGGGATTCGGCTCGATAGGGCCGAGTGAAGGTCCCGTGGGGAGATTAATAGGCCGCAGAGAGACAAACAGAGTGCCAAGCAATTTTGAATTGTGCCGTGCTAGCACTTGCGCGTCCTTGTATGTGGGCGTGAGTTTTTCTAGAGGCTAGAAATAGGCGTAGCGTTTGGCTCCAACTATAACTTTGCAGTGGTAGCTGAGACGAGGCGCCTGGCCGGCAAAGGAGTGGACGGCCGTTTCTCTGATCGGACTCGGAAGAGATAGTATTAGAAACAGATTATTGAGAACACCAATATGAAAAGTCAAGGAGTGTCGGTCCTCGGGCGCAAGGCGAGGATTAATTCAAAGAAAAGAAGGCAAGATAGACAGGTTGCAAGCGGTCGTCGGACGATGAGCGTGGCGTACCTATGTAGTAGGTCGATAAGGCTGCGAGGAATGGAGGGAGAGGCAGTTGGATTGGAGCGACTTCACATGAATATGGATGGACCGTCGATCATCAATTAGAAGCAGGTAGGGAGTAGGTACCGAGAGATAGGTAGCAAGCGCATTGGCGTGTTTCTGACGCCAGCTAGTTGCTGTCAGGCGGCAGGTACTGGAGTAAATTGTGAGTCGATCTTGCTGGTTCAGATGACGGAAAGTTATACCTCACTGGATGGCGAGTGGTACCTGTACGGATCAGGAGGTTTAAATGCTTTGACTGCTGGGCACAAAACTCTGTGGTACACTCACCGAACGCCACTGTATACTAGCGTCGTATACACTTTCGAGATGGAAAGGGAAATGGACGCGGTATTTAGCAAAATGGACCAAAACAAATGAAATCATGAGGCAGCTGTCGATCTCTAATAGCTGGAAATACATACGGTTGGATTTCCACCCTCAGACACACATTTCCACCCTCCGCTGGACTGCCACTTGTCTATCTAGGAAGATCATCGTTTGTGCTGTTATGTGCCATGGCCCATGGACGCGCAATTCCATCCTGGAACCGCTATTGTGTTGGAACTTTGTCGGCACATCGGGGATCTTCCATCCCACCTCCTCCTAGTGGTGTCCCCCTTACCTAGGGCCCCGTCTCGAGCTCTGCAGTGCTTACCTATGTACCTACCTTGTGCGGTGCTGTGCTATGCTGCTGTTGTGCTGCAATTGCGCAACACAGCTCGCTGCATGCCGATTGTCTAATTGCGCCGGCATATTGGGATGGTGCAAGTTTACGTGTTCGACACAGATATGGCCTAGTTGATATGTACCTCTGAATGGTATGGTGGGAAATTTGAAGTCAACAAGCTACTAGTACTTCTGCTGGCATCTTGATGTATAACAAGTATCCCTGCCCACCACAATTGCTGAAAGTACCAAAAGGGGACGTTCAAGGGCCAATGCTCACTTTGTATTGGACAGAAGAGAGCTTGCCTAGACTCGGTACTTAGCTATACCTCTCTATACATACCTAGGTACAGGGATGTCGCTAATCCAGTGTTTTAGCAGAGGTGCTCGCATTCAAATTGTATACTACCCAAGTACATATAGTGCTATATACATATTCTAGAATGTATCGTCAATCTCTCGTTTGTTAACAGTAAGTACATATGTATGTAGGACAAATTGCCTGGGTATACAAGTCAGTTAGCTATGTATGTACTACCTACATAGACCGGTGGTCTGTCTTTTGACCGATTTTATACAACTTCCATGAAATGCCTAGGTGGATTACCTATGCTAGTGCCAATGGTAGGTAGATATATTAGATGGCCAGAGGTCTTCTCAGAGGAGAGATACTGGAGTAAAAACTAATACCTACTCAGACCCCTATCGTCGTGAGTAAGCCTATGGACCTCTGAACTTGTACCTATTCCTGACAGGGCGGTTGATGAGCAATTTCTGTCTGCTGTAATTTATAGGTGTTCCTGCTCCTGTACCATCTAGGTCGCACGTGGAAGCACTCGGTACGCATCTAGGTATACAGCGTTGGTAGAGATGCATCAAGTGTGGTTTGGCGATTTCAGACAGGGCAATCTTAACTGGGACCTTGTTTCAGAATTCTATATACTTATGTGACACAAAGCGCAACATACCACCTACGTCATTGCCCCATTACTCTCAGTTCTTAACCTGCAAGGCCAGAAAAAAAAGAAGAGTTAACGACCACTCAAGTCGTTAGATTAGGTACTCTTTCTAGAATTGTACGTCTACTACTGCTCACCAGATGCCATTTCTTTAGCTCTCCTGTGGTAGGTACGGTGGGCGTAGCCATATACCTAAGTAGGTAACCCCTCCTAGTGGATTCCTGTCAATTAGTTCACCAACACTCATACAACATCAATACCACCTAATAGCCCAACACTCCCAACACTAAGAATCCACCTAGGAAGCGCGTAATAGTTACATTCCTCACAAAGCATTATTTTTATGACGGGGTGCCACACGGTCTTTTAAAATGCAAGTCTTCATTTAACGCCGGCCAAGGCGTGCTAAGCACCAAACGCCCTTGGGGATCCGTCATTGGCGTACCAATTTTGATTGGTCTTAGGGAGTGCCGCAACTATGACCCGGACGAGACTACCTATCTACCATACCTACCTAGGTAGGTATGTACTAAAGCCGGTGCGGGTTGCATGAACGGGTTTCTGTGCAATACAGGCTATAAAGGGTGCTACCACAAAAGTCTGACCTGGCTCTGTCAGGTGTTACATAAGGGTAGTACACACCACGCCAAACATCGTAGTGACGGGTGTTCTTGTTCGAGTTTGCTCCTCGTCCTCACCTGATTGTGTTTGAAGCGGACATTGAAGGTGGGTAACGGAAACGAAGAATGGAGCAAACGTTAGGATTTTCCACCCACCTCGGCACTACACGAACATCCATCTACCCCACGTGCCCTGACACTACTCAGTACTTACATATATTAAATACCATAGCTACGGTACGTACCCTTGTCGCCATCAAGTCGGATGATCATAGCGCAGTGTAGTTCGAACGCTTGGGAAAGATACACAAAAACAGGTAGCCATGAACATTACTACCTACCTTACTGCCCTGCTTGGATATATTCAGAGTCCCTCTTATGTATGTAATACCACAAGCACACTAGGCTTACTGCTATGCACCGATCTAAACGAAACACAAGTGAACGCAGCGAGCATCATGTTACAACCAAGCTCGCTAAGCTTAGTATATTAGTAGTGCGTATGCTGCATCCATCCAAGCACGGCTGGCGAGGTAGTGTAATAAAAAACGAGCAGTCCTATGGTGGTAGGGCTGTTAAGTGGGACTGCGTGTTTTTTGTTACATCACCTCGGCTGGCTCCCTTGGTCGACAGGGATACCCTACATGCACGCTCATCACCATCTCGCTATCGGTAGTGTGCTCTAGGTACTGGGGTTGTCCGCGTTTGGCATACCTTTTTGTAGCGTCAAATGGCGTTTGGGCAAGCTGTGCGGACTGTCTTAGCAGTATACTTCGTGGGTAGTCAGACTATCCAGGTTCGAGATTGGGGCCAAGACTAGAAATATTAGCTAGGGTAGCTTGTCGATGTCGTCATATGATTTAACGTTGATATGTACATTAGAAAGGGAGATGCTTGTTCTTTCGGCACACATGGGGAAAGGCCACGATTGCGCGAAATACCTAAGTGACTTGTGTTTTGTCGGTGAGTAGCTCGGGTGCTATAAAGGACATTGCCGTTCCTCAAAAACGTTGCAAATATATACGCTATAATATAATCATCAGAAAGAAACCTCCCAAATCGGACTAATTGGTCGGCAGAGTTGAGGCTCAAGGCTCGATCTAGACTGGGATCAGGCATGCCCGGGCAGTATCCGAGTTGGCGCATGACAAGCTGTATAGCGATCTTCAGCACACCGGAATCTCGTCAGATGGTTAGCGCAGATCCGGCCCCGCCTACGTGAAACACTACATTACACCAGACTGTTACTGCCGTGTATCAAAATGACTGCAACAACATCTTAGTGCATAAGTAGGCACCTACATTAGGTATACTGCTGCAACTAACCTACCTAGGTAAGTACCTAGTAGGAGAGTTCGATTGAGCAGATGCTCTTGTGTACGGAGTAGCTGAGAATCCGTTGGTTCTGGGCAAAATTAAAGAGATTTGAAGAGCAATTCGAAGGAATGCGCCGAGAATTACTGACAGATGCCCCTTTAAAATCAAGCTTCTTGAGAAATCTCCCTTTCTATTCACGTGCCCAGAGAGTCGAGGTCGACTTGCATCGCAACGTTATAATAGGCGAAAGTCACACACTAAACCGCAAACAAGCATCATTCTGGGGATGTCCATAACGCCGGCAGTTGTCCTGCCACCTTAGCATTCATTCAACGCGCATTTGGTACCTCAACAGCAATGCCGCGTCTGAACGGAGCCTAGGTTTCGAGGACACAGGAAATATACTGACCATGGAGGTCATAATCAACGCACTAGTAAGGGCACTCTCTAGTAAGGTGCTGCTACACCATCAGCACAATTGATGGCATAATGTATCCGAATTCTGGGCCGCTCTTAGGTAAGAAGCGACAGGCGAAATTTGGGAGGCTAATATAGAGACGACGCACACGACGCGCATGATGAACATCGTGCCGGTCAGGTATTGAGACAGCTTCTGCAAACCTTGGGAGTGCATATGGCTTACGTCTGCGAACCCCGACGGACTCTCAAATGAATAATGAATATTTGAGATAAGGCCATTTCCATAATACATTTCAAATCGGACGTGGGCTTCTGTTGCTACTTCTCTGTCCATTCGTATTCATATCCTCATCGAGATCGAGACATGCATCTCACCGACTCTTGTCCGCCGGGCTCGAAATGATTCGATTTCCGGGCTCTGCAGAATTCGACAGAGTAACTAGTATCCAAAGACGTTGTTTCAAATCTAATAGTTTAGTGCTGCTTGATGGTGCTGCGAGACTACGCGGCCAGGTTGGCGGCATTGTGCAGTTTCAACCTCTAATTTCAAAAGCTATCCCAGCACCTTTCATATATAGTGCATATAATACCAGATGCTCCCTCTCGTCCGAGGCCCTTCTAGAGCGTCGTCGTCATCGTCGTTTTGTTCCGACACACGGCACTGAAAAAACCAGAGCCGATAAGTTGGCTGTGCTTTAGACTTTCGACCTCTTCGCAACGTCATCGTGGTCCGCTTGCTTCTCGGTGGGAGCGTGCGAGGCACAATTTTCTCTGTCCTCCCGCCCTCTTGATCTGTTCGCCTTGTGCTTTGCATCGATAGCATTCCTCCACCTCTCGCCATGGCGAGTTGCTACAAAGGTGCACACTGCCCCTCCAAGCAGAAAAAGGGTGCTGATGGTAGAGAACCACCCAACCCCAATCGTTTCAATGGCCGGTAACACAACGGCCGTCGCTAGACACCCAAAGAGGTATCGTATTGCGTAGTTGCCGGCGATGACCTCGGCGCCACGCCCACTCATGACATCCAGGCAATAGGTATTCAAAGATGGGAAGCAAAACAGCTGGGCGAGACCCTGCAAGAAGAGGACAATCACCGTTAATGGAATGCCTCCAGCGTCCTTCTCCACGCACCATCCGTAGATGATGACACTCCCAGGTAGCACCAGGCCCAGAAAGGGCAGTGCGGAGTACATGCGGTCTTCGGGAATCCGAACGCCACGCTTGCGAATATACAGCTTCACAATATAATCCGCATATCGTCCACCGACGAATGTGCCTGTGAGATAGCCAAATCCGGGAGCCAGGTAGAAGAGACCGCCTTGCAGTGGCGTTGTTAGGTGATACCGCGGATTTAAAACGTATCGGATCGGAGTCAAGATACTATACACTGCCCGCCGCTAGGAGTCAGCTGTTTAGGTTGCGAGCATGATCTACAAGTGTTTCTTGCCACCCCAACCACCCAAGTAGCAGCGTACAGGCTTCCAGATATTGTGTACTTACTATTCCATACGAGTGACGAGCTGGCGAAACCTGCCAAGATGAAATCTGCGTAAAGTGATGTTAGCCTATGTTTTTGCATCACCAAGTCATCGTATGTCCACGTTGCCCCTCCCAATCTGTCTCGAATCGGATTATATACTCATTGGATGATTTTCGGGTAACACGCACTTGGATATTCAAAAAGCTTGATGATCCCCCATGGATTCAACATGGAAAGTAAGGCGCGCCCTTTTTCGCGTTCGCTATAGCCCTCGAGATCATCAATCTTTTTATGGTATATTGTTTCTGGCATGAAGAAAAAGATACCAATTGTTCCAAGGCCCGCAAGGCCGGTCTGTAACCAAAATATCACACGCCATGAGGTATATGTCACGATTAGGCCGCCAAGGAAAGGGCCAAATGCCGGTCCGATCAACGTGCCAGACATAAACCAACCAGTCGCTGTCCCGCGCTCTGTGGGACGATATATATCACTATGGTAAGGATATATGTTAGGTTCCGGCCCTGTGTAAGCGTAGGCAAGTGAAATGGAATCGGGCTGAAAGTTCACAGCGAACTACTAGTAAAGATATCATAGACAGTTGCGGCTTACCTGATGACGGCTGCTCCGTTCAAGAGAAAAGACGTCCCCAGGAACGCCGTAAATAATCGGAAAAAGAAGAAGGCCCCCAGGTTTGGCGCCAGCGCTGTACCGACACTGGTCAAAACGAAGCCGAAACCTGTTACTAAGCATATCTAAGCGCTCTCTCAATTAGTATGTTGCAATTCCGGTTTGTTTTGTTTTTCACAGGTCGTCGTTCCACATTTGCGTGGAGGTTACTCGGTTCACGATTGGATAAGGCACTCACTATTCGACGGCCACTACATTTCGCGGGTCAATCAGTGATTAGTTCGACCATTGGTCTGAATATTACTTACTAGACTTGGCTCAGTGGTCCCCATATAATTGGCGATAGGCCCATGAAGAGGAGGTACAATGCGTTCACGAGATTCACGATTGTACCAGTCGTGCTATATTCCGCGGCGACTTCGGGCGTCGCAGCTAGCACCGACGTACTTGAAATGGGCGAGAGAAACGAGCTGAAGGATACGAGGAAGAGGATAATAGCTAGGAGTTCAAATCAGCCTCGTCCGCACTGGACAATAGCCCAAAACTTAGTTCGATAAATCTATTAAGGTACTAACTCTTTCGGTGTCGAGGTAGTCTATCGTAGAAATCGTCCGGGACCTGGATGACGGAGTCGATAGGCTGAATAGGCACGTCGCCCATTGCCGAGTGCCTTGTTGAGCACCGCTCGAGTCTATCCTGCGGGCCTCCATCGTCTATATCATCGTGGTCACCCGAGGAGTGAATGGACTGACACGATTTGCTGTCACGTCTGCTGCTACTGCTGATGCTCTTCCGCGGTGCAGGGCTCACTTTGTTACCCGCCAGTTGCTCGTGTGAGCTTGGGATGGCAGCGTTAGGTTCAGGCATCTGGATTGCTTGACATGAATTGGAACTCTTATTGAGTGTAGTAAAGTACGTAAAGTAATGAAGCCGGCGCTGGTTCGCGTATCATCATAGGCAAAACGCTATTGACAGATCCCGATATCCTAATCTGTATTAACAGAATAGAAGAGGGATTGAATCAATTGAAGTTGAGAACACGAAGAGTAGCACGCTTTCCTATTATCTTGGAGGCTGAATACAAAATAAAATTCGAACCCCAACAAGCCCGGTTGAGTATATGCTTGGAAGAGACAAAGTCTGGTAGCGATCAAAAGGAGCGTCTATTCCTGCCAATGAAATCTCTGCAGTAGAGGATTTTCTTCCGTCGAGGACCTTAATGCGGGTTGCAAAGAACGGAGTCGGTAATTGACCCTGGATCTATACGGTAGGCATCGCAAGATCCTCCTGCCCTACATACATAGGCGTTTCTCTCGCCGCCTGTCCCAGTATCATAGTGACCGGGCCGGGAATAAGCATTTCTATAACATTTTTCTGTTTCTTTCTCCCGGGTCTGGGTTCAATATCCACTAGCACCAATGAGAAGCCGAAGAATCCAAGAAAAAGCAGGGCTGAGCGATCTTATGACGAGACCATATTGGTGCGCGTGAGTGGAAATGATGGGGCGACAGATGAATTAGACAGAAAAAGCGGAGTGCCTCCGTTATCCAGAACCCACCTTGCGTGTCTTCTTTGTCTTGAGGGGATCGCGATCTCGTAATCGGACGCCGAGTATCGGTGGCTGGAGGCGTTCGGACGTCCCGAAAGTAGTGTCTCCCATGGCCACGAAAAAATGATGTTTCATTTTCTCGCCGACGGAGAGGGTGTGGCAGCGGAGACGGTGAGGATTGAAGGTTTGTGTGCCTGGTCTGGGGAAGTGGTTTGAGTGCATGAGCTTTGGGGGTTCATTTCCTACCGTGGAATTGAAGTTAATTTCTTGAGATACTGACGGGTTCCGGTTAGACTCTGCCGGTTGCTGCATGCACGTTTGCACATCATTTGGACAGACTGATTTGGATTTAGAAATGCGACTACTTGGGCAGACTAATACATCCCACGCTATGGAGTTATCAATATAGTGGAGATGACGTCGTGCGATCAGTTTCCGATAGGTCTAAGAAGTCTCCAGGAGTACTGCAGTAATGCAGTAGGTTTGATTGGAGACACTTAGGACTGGCGGATGCATGTACATGAAGAACGGCATGTATTGATGGATCGGCGTCCGCCAACTACGTTCTGAGCATAGAGCATTTTAGCTACACTTACATATTACCCCAAGGCCAAGACGGCGCGAGTCCGTGAACCTGGAAGCCAGCCCGGAAGATTGCCGTAGCCGTAGCCGGGCTTTTCCCGATAATGAATCAGCTTCCTCCTCTGATATAGTGTAGAGGTGAATGACCTCTAGCCGATGCTTATTTCCGACAAGTCGGACCCAGTACCCGACGCGGCATCGGCACTTGCGAGTCACATCCTCCCTCCGGTGCCGGCTGCTAACATGCTGCAAATGTGACTTGTATTTTTGAATCCGACTGTTAGAACTCAGTAGCGGCGACTTGTCGTCCTGCGGTATTCTCTGTCAGCAATCCGGTGAGAGGGATGCATGCCGTAGTCTCCTCGCATGGTAATGGAATCGACCTCTACCACACCGCTCCTTCGAAGCCACTTCCTGTCGACTATTGCTGTGCTTGACAGCAAATTCTTTTCTTGGCGATACCTCTTGATCGTCATCATGTCATCTTGTAGCTGGTGACTGTCGTTTTCATGCTAATGAGCAGTGCTCATGTTGTCGATGCCCCTTCACTCGGGTAGTCATGTTCGCATCTCGGTAGCATTGGATGTAGACCACGCTTAATAGGGTGATCAAGTGATGCGCGGAAGCCATACGCGCGGTTTTGTCGCACGACTTCGGAATTCTTCCGATAAACTAATATATGTATATATATCTTTACTAGTCTATTTGGCCATGTCGTACTGTCTATGTAGCTGTAATGTGACGTAGCCGCTAAAGACAGGACAAGAAGTCCGAGGACTTTGCTGAGTTCAAGCACTAGAATTGACCAACGGGGCGGCTGGCGAGCGTAGAGGGCGATCGGACATTTTAGAACCCTTCACCAAGGAGAACCGTTCTACCCCCACCATACTGTGGTACTTGGAATCAGCAATTGCTACCTTGAATGTGTTTTGCGCGTGTCTTAGAAGTGTAAAAAGCTTCAAGAGGTAGCGGAGGGGGGCGGTGTGTTCCAAGAGCCAAAGCAAGGAGCAATCAACACCGAGAAGTACTCACCCAAAGATTCCCGACTCGCACGTCGATTCCCTTCTCCTGACCAACTATCCACTCCCCAACAAGCTCGGAGTCCGACTTCCCCCACACCTCTCTTTCTAGCCATTCGTTGATCTCGTCAATTGCGTCGACCCATTTCTTCCGTTGCTCCGGCGTTGCGTGATCCTTGTGTGTAAGATATCGCCCCAACGTGATATGAGCACTAGGTACAATGTACCGCGAATCGACAGTAATGCCCGCCGCCTTGGCCTGCCCCCACATATCCCGTCTGAGATGATGGTACGAGTACCTATCTCCTTGCTCGAGCACATCCGCGTTATCGGGTGGTATAGGTGCCGGAGACACTTCCGACTCACCAGCCGCTGGAAGGAAGGAGACGGCGAAGGCGGACAAATCATACGAAATCATAGGCTTAACCAGCCGTGCTCGATGTCGGTAGGTATAACTGGCTACTGTAGGGATAATTGGCTTCAGCGTTTCCTTGATTTCCTCAATCTCCTGTGGTGTGCGGCAGAATGCCAGCTCCAACGTCGTTATATGCACTTTGACAGTGAGCGTTAGTAATTACTTATCTAAACATGGGGGGTGGAAGCCTCAGTCGTTCGGCCGGCGCGGAAAACAAGAGAGACGGAAGATTGCCGCCCCCGATGTTGGCTGGATGAGGAAACAAAATATATTATCTCACTTACTTCGGTGCTGTGGCATGAGCCATATGTCTAAAAGCCATGAGGTTAGCTCGAACTTGTTATCTTCCTATATAAGACGAAGGATCTTGTATGTTGGTACAGTCGTAAATCACAGCGATAACGTTGGCGGCGCAGCTGCTTCATTCGTCTCTTTCGCAAAAAGTCACCGGCCCCAGGATTATGTCAGGAGTTTGGCATACCTGGCGCGACTTCTTTGAGCTTTTGCTGTATCACACCAGCAAGCTCCAGTACGTGAATCGGTGGCCGGCCCCAGAAAGTCATACAGTATCTCGTATCCTTGAAGCCCGGTTCCATATGCGGGTTTTCAAGGCGCAGCAGGTAAGGATCGATGATCAACTCCTTGAAGCTGGAGTCTAGGAACTTTTCTTTCTGCTGCGCATTGCGTCGAATACGATGCGCTGCGTACAGCGATTGGATCTCGGCCTGGTCCTCCCGTTAGCCGTGGTATACGCTTGAAGAATGAGGATAGGCTATGCTTTATAAGGCGTTTCGTTTGACCGGGCTTTCCCGTATCCCATCGTATCTGAACACCCTCCGTCTCACTGCGTATCTATCTTCTATGCATATGGAGACAACCTCAATCTGGAATGCAAGCACGACATTGGCAAGAAGGTAAGAGAAACTCAACTGGGTCCCCATGACAGGCTTCAATCAAAGCATTGTATGGGTTATCTCCGGGCTTCAGTACGACACCAGACAAGTCTTCCAACTTGTTCTTTGCGTCAGTGAGTTCGAGCACCGACCCCATAATAACTTGGGCGTGAGACACGTCAATGCAGGGAAATGTGTCTGAGGTGGTGGCACCTACCTAGGTACAACAGGTAATTAATAGGAGTGGGCGTGGACGCCAAGCTGAGGCCCCTGGTGGAGAGCGTTACACCTCCGCTGCGGCTGATGCGCTGACTGCTGTGGCGCTATTCATGTCCACTTGGAACGGGCCGAGGCACCTTTGTTTGGTATCGATTTCGGACATTGGGAAGTGTACCATGTTCACCTTACCCGATTTTTCTCAGACCTACTTACTGGGTACCTACCTCGCTCTTCCCATAGCGATATAGGCAAGAATGATTTTCCTAGAGTTTTGCTGTTAGGCTCTGAAAACATACGACTTTACTCGGGTACGTGCCCTCTCTAAGGTGCTGCTGTCTTGCAAGGATCATGCAAGGTTCGCGGCTATACCTCGGCAGCTATCTGTAAACCAATGAGCGGCCAGCTTTCCTCTAACTACCTAACTTAGTATCTATATGTAATTTAGGAATCTGCATACGTACCTACCTAATCTATACTACCTTTTACTGCTTCAATCCCTCTTGTCACTAAGCGTCGCCAACGTTGCTAAGTTACAGATAAGAATTTCCCCTTGTAGAGCCTATCTCACTGCTTCTTCACTGTGGGCGCTGCGATTGTGTGATGTCATGAAACATCCTTGAATAAGGCACAAGGTAGAGAGAGCACCCATCATAGCAGACCCTATCTGCACTTAGCGAGCACGATGGGCTAACATATGAACCAATAGAGCATACTGCGATATTGGGAGTCTTATATGTCTTCAATTTGAAACACTACTGGGCCCTTTTACAATGAGCTTTGTTACAGAGCGATACTCAACTCCAAGCCCTCCGAGATTGTGTGTCTCAATATGGCGCCTAGCTGAATGTGAAGTTGTCAAGTTACCGGCATCCAACATCCGCAGAGCCACGTTCACTCTGTAGGACTCAGGACCCAGCACGTGACTAAATCGACCTCCTTTAGCCTAGTTTGGTACACTCCCCAGTACATGTTGTGCTTAACGCAACCCACAACTTTATCGTACTAAGGACAGGCGGCTTTCCCCTTTTCACGACTGCCGGAATCCTCTTTCATCGAACCGATTCGGATGATGCCATGAAGCTATGCCCATTCCTTCTCCTTGAAGGCAGGCTAGGCCAGTCCTTGAAGGCTGGGTCTTGAGGCCCTGCTGATCAATGGATCCCCTTGGCTGTCTTGATATACCTCAAAACATGAGCCCCCTTTATATTGACCCTACCCACTGTCGGCTTCATGATCAACTTTGTGGGGGAGTCTATAGATTCTGACAAGAGACAAAGTGTGAGCCTGATGACCTGCTGTCAAAGCCTGTTGGCATCAATGGCTTGCGTTCTCGCAGTCAAGACAGGTACCGGGAATGTGGAAGGAACAGGTGACAATGCTTGCCACCTGTTTGTTAGGTTGGTATCAAAGAATCTCACTATGTGTAATCCTTCACACCCAAGGATGTCAGGATGAAGCGGGTCTGCTACCTGGGCAGTGGCTGTACCAACCTAGGTATCAGCTGGGATGTATGCCGAAACCCATTAACCCCGTCGATTTGTATAAACTGGATGAGAGCATGTTCTTGGACCCCGTAATGTGGTGCTTTTGCCTTGGGATCTAGCACACAGAACTAGTATCTCTGCACAATGATCTGCTGATTTGTCACTGCCTTGCGGCCCCCGATGTGATGCTTGACCTCAACTACCAAAGCTTAGGTATAATCATCGAGAGGTGCGTGCTCCTCACTATTGGGCTGTATTTCTAGTTTGGGAAGTATTTCTCTTGCGTCCTGTAATCTAGGGCTCTCAGAATCTTGTGTGGTTGACGCCCCTGGGCAACCCCTCGCGCAACGTTACGCACCCTCCCGCAGACCCCTGTCCAAATGTATCGACGACATCGTCGTTGATGTTTGTTGCTTAGCTTGAATAGGAGCCATGGTTACTACGGCGTCATGCTAGCCCTGGCCACAACTTGGAAAATTCTGATGCGTGGAGAAAATTTGCAGTCCTGCATCCTCTCCCATTCATTTCCCTTGGATCTGGGGCTTCAACACCATCTTTCCCCCATCTTTCTCCCACACCTCCAGTTTTGCCATCTTCAAGTACTGCGTGCTGTAAGTTAATTCATCTTCATCTCTGTCCTGGCTTACTCTGTGGTCATTCTTCATATATCGTCATATCCGGTGTGGAGTTCTTCTGACCAAGTTCCCCCAAGGAAGGTATTGCACAAGCATCACTACATTCTCGCAAAAGGCTCTCCCCCATTTGCCACCCTACTTGTGGTATTCTCTCTTGCATTCTGCCTCAAAACATCTGTTCGCTTTCCACTGCTTTCGTCGTCTGCCTTTTCATTATGGCACCGCGGAGGTCCTCCAGGAAGCCTTCGCAGGAATCTGCCTTGAAGCCTGCTCCAACACCTGTCCGGAAATCTGTCCGGAAGCCTGCTCGGAAGCCTGCCCAGAAACTGGAGCAAGTAGAAGATTTCGATGATACAGACTCTCCTGAGGATGCAGAGGCTTCAGAACAGTCGTCGCAACGCGGCTTGAAGCTCGACTTGCCGCCTATCACAAACGTGCACCAAGCTTTCAAGGACATGTTGTCGAAACGCAGATCTACGATAAACGCAATGGCTGATAACAAGGGATTCGAACTCCGCGTTGGGACTATATGCTCAGGAACTGAGGCTCCAATCTTTGCACTCAAACTCATCCAGGAGATCTCCCAGCTGGTGACTAATGGCCGGAAATTCATTGAATTCAACCACTTGTTTAGCGTCGAGAATGAGCCTTTCAAGCAAGCCTATATTTCTCGAAATGCCCCAGGCAGCACTGTTTTTCGCGACGTAGTAGATTTTGCTGATAAAGATGCTACATCTGCGTAAGTTGTTTCTTCTCTATCTCTATTTCTTCCTTCCTTCTTTCCCATGCTTGTGTCTGTCTGCGACACGCGCCTATTCTTTACTAACGAGTCTACAGTCCTACCATCACGGGAGATCATTACGAAATCCCCACTGACATCGATCTCCTCATTGCCGGTACATCTTGCGTTGATTTTTCGACCCTCAACACTCGAAAGAAGAACGGTGTCCAGCTTACTAGTATGAACACTGGTAAAAATTTGCTTGATGAGTGGAACAAATCTCTTCCCGACGGACCCGAGTCCCTTCGGAAGGACTTCTTCGATGAATTTCGCGAATGGCTGAGTGGCGTTACGCCAGCGCAGATTCAGGCAGCTGGTAAAGAGATAGGACAGTCGAGTACCACCTTCTTGTCGACTATCTGCTACATCAATAATCATCGCCCTAAAATGGTCATCTTGGAGAACTTATTGAAAGCTCCCTGGAAGGCAATGTGCCATCTGTTCCTCCATGTTGCTGATTATGCTGCAACATACGTTGGCGTGGATACCAAAAACTACTACATCCCCCAGACAAGGGTTCGTGGTTATGCGGTCGCTGTGGATCGCCAAGTCTTTGGCACCTCTGCGGATCAAATCGTCGACGAGTGGAAAGTACAACTGTCGAGTTTGGAACGGGGCGCATCCTCACCTGTACAACACTGGTTGCTTGCACCTAACGATCCTCTGGCCATGAGAGCACGCCAGGATGAATCTGAGAAGACTGTAGCCAATACTTCAAGGGCTAGCAGAGAAAATTCATGGAAGCGAAGCCGGATGCGACATCTTCGTGTTCGTCGCCAGCATAAGCTTGGTAAAAGCCGCCCCTTGACCGCATGGGGTCGAGGCGGAATTGAGAAGCCTTATGACAGGATGGATAAGCTTTTCCTCAAGAGCCAGAATGCCCGTGTTTTGGATTGTGTTGACATATATCACATGATGTGCCGTAGAGCCACGGTGCCGTATGATCCCAAGTACAAGTCTGTGATTGTCAACTTTAGCCAGAATATTGATCGCACGGAAGTCAAAACCGGCACCCCTGGCGTCACTGGCTGTTTGACACCTAATGGCATAGATGTCATTACAGACCAATGCAGACGGGTGTCCGGCTTCGAAGCTCTTGTTCTACAGGGCTTACCCATACGAAATCTTGACCTCACCAGCGAATCACAGGATGAGCTGCGCGATCTGGCTGGCAATGCCATGTCCACAACAGTTGTTGGAGCTGCTTTACTCTCTTTACTGATCGCTGTTGATGCCCACCGCAAGAACATTAACCCATCGCCTGTTGAGACGCTCGCCACTGAGAGCCAGACCGTTGTGTCATACCAGCCTCTATACCAGCCTCCAACTGTGAAACCTAGCCAGACCTGGAGCACTGCACTGGAACCGTTCAACGATGTGCAGGCTGTCATCAATTTGTCGGGGCGCTGCCGTCGCTATTGCTACTGTAACGGTGGTGCGAAGTACAGTACTGAAGAGCTGGTACGCTGCGAGGTTTGTGGTGTTGTTCGCTGTACAAGCTGTGCGGGCAATCCGGAGCACCGATTCAACCATTTGCAGTCTATCAAGGATCCAATAATGAACGATACGGCACCTCACGAGATCATGAGCTGTTTCCCCACGGTCTTGAGCAACATCGTTAGTAACGCGATCGAGCATATTCCATTCCGCACGGATTTTCATGATTCTGAATTGCAAAAATGGCTTCTAGCCTCCTTGCGATCGGCTATTTTCTACTACACTAAAGTCCTCATATCAGATAATGTGACGGTCTGTTACTCAGCCAAGGACGACAAATGCTCTTTTGATCTACAAGCTGTCATTTCGGATAAACGAGTCACGTGGTACCTGTTTTTGGATCCTTGGTCCCCTTGCGGCCAGCGGTTAAGCGAGGGGCTCGGAATACCTGCATCACAGATGTTGCGGCCCATCGGCCGTGTACGCATCTATCCAGAGGCGGACGCATTCATACCAAGACAAAATGCATGGGAGTTTTGGGCATACACTGAGATCTTGTTGAACGTCGACATCATATGCCTCCATGCTGGCTCAATCGAAATTAAAGATGTCTCCGACGCATACGTCCCGAGCACAATTCGTGACGAAGTCAAATCCATTATAGGTATCTATGAGCACCACCCAGAGTGCGATGCAGCTGAAGACAGCCTGCATGTTGGCAGCCAGGATATTAAGCGGTATCTTTTCAAAGACCCTACCACAATAGGTCCGGCACAGGAAGACTGTTACGTTATCTCGGATGAGTGTAAACGCTTGGAGAAACACGAATTCCGTGATTTTTGTTTGAGATTCTTGCCAGAATGGACTCCTCAGACCGCCGGGTCGCAGGCAAAACTTCTGATCAAAGGATACTGGGATGCAGCTATGACAGATACTACTGGAAACTCTCCGGCGCGCTACATGAGACATGCTGGTTTTCGAGTAATCCCCAGCAGCTCGGAGCTACATCTCAATAACGAAAATGACCGAGTGCGAACTTTGGCGAGCGTCTGTATTGATGCAAACATGCTCGATGAGACATACATGACTTTACCCAAGTACGAGCGGGTTGGCCGCGATAGATGGGCTGTCGTCTCACGTTCAGATTACTCTGCTCTTTTTGACGTCTTAGCTCCGGTTAACGTTAACCTCGATGGTGTAGAATCTGCTCTTGATCTTACTATGACGGAGGATTGTAAAAAATCCTGCCCGAACTTACCAAATGTTCATTGGATGGAAAAGGCAATCGATGGGAGCAAGAAAAGCGATCGGAGCGTTCGTGAACCATACCGCCTCTCCAGCGAAATGCGTGTTTACGAAGAGAGACTCAGAAAATCTGGTGAGCCTCTTCGAATTGCTGTAAATATCAAAGGCGATGAGAACAGGCAAAGCTGGAAACAGGTGACAGCGAACTACGAGGTGAACGTCGATCTACTTTTGCGCCGGGCCGCAAGTTACTTGCCACGACTTATAAACTGTTCAAGTAAAGTTCTCGAGTTCAAAACGACCATCGACATGAAGAAGGAGCCCTTGAACCTGCCGAATCTGAGGTTTGAACCGCTCAGAAAATCCCTTCACCGCCTGTCGGGAGAAAAGAGCATGAAGCCTCTAAGCGTATTTATTAATGGGCATTCACTCACTAAACAGCAAGCGATCTCCCTCAACTGGATGCTGGAAAAAGAGCGCACACCACCGCCGTTTACTGAGCGCGAGACCGAGGAATATTGGTTTGATCCTCTCAACTTACGTGTCCTTGGTGTGGCAGAGCGCCGTACCCATAGCCCAGGCGGTATCCTGGCTGATGATGTCGGCTATGGAAAAACAGTTATCAGCCTTGCTCTTATGCAGGCCCAACAAGAATTTGACCGGACACCCAGCTCTAAAGAGCAGGGTGGTAACGAGAGAAACACCATAGCTTTAGCGGCGTCTCTCGTGCTTGCTCCAAGACATCTGGTTGAGCAATGGCGTACAGAGGCAATCAAGTTCCATGGGTGGGAAGCCCCAGATGTTCTAGTCATCAAATCGTCCGCTGGTCTGCAAGATATTCTCAGCACGGCGGAACCCGATGGCACGATGCGTACAGCTCGTGTAAAGAGGTCCAGGACGGGCAAACGGACGACAACGCTACTTGACGAATTCCGGATGGCCAAGCTCATCATTGTAAGCACGGCCGTGTTCGATAATAACTACTTTACCTGGCTCGGGAAATATGCGGGATCTCTGGCTCATCCACGTTTCATTCCCAAGGCGAAGGATGCTACCAAAAATCCCAATGTCCCTGGCGCTTTCCAGGACTGGTATGAAGATGCGACGCACCACGCCCGAAAGCATCTCTCGGGCTTCAACCCGGAGACTTTCAACCTGGATCGGCTTGAGATGATTCAGCAACGCCAGAATGACCTACAGGATTCCTGGAGAGAAGTCGTGGCTGATTACTACGATGCCTCCACACGTCTTGGCTGCCAGATACGCTCCAATGGAACCGGGGAACTTGTCGATGGTAGTAAGGAGAATGTCGCTATGGGCAAAGAGTACAATGATACGGCCAGGGCGAATGCTCTTACTGAAAAGGATTTCGAGGCCAACAAGTTTCTCCATGTACTGGAAGCCTTTAGCTTCGCTCGAGTTATTTATGACGAGTTCTCATATGAGAATTTCTGTGTTGCGCAGTTCTTCAAGAACGCACACGCCCGAGCAAAGTGGGTTCTATCAGCCACACCACCAACGAGTAATGTCAGGGCTGTGTGCGATATTGGGCAGCTGTTGGGTATCCACGTTGCGAGACCTGTCAAATTACGTCCAGGGCTGCCTCTCATTACCGAGGGCCCAATTGTCTTGCGTCAGAACGCCATCGAGAAGCAATTGTCGTACGGCAAGCTATACACAGACAGGAGTGTATGTGAACGCGTAGAGCAAGCCCACACCTTCCTTCGGCATTTTGCCAGTGCAAACCCATTCGACGACGAAGGTCTGGGTAAGATCGAGGTGTGCGAGAATGTTATTTGCTCACACATGAATCGCTTTGAGCTTTCGAAATACCTTGATATGCAAAGAGATCTTCGTAATTGCAATCTGGACGTTTCTGATATATTGAGACGTCACCAACTTGACTCCAACACCGTCAAAGAACTCCCTGCAGAGGGTGGGCTCCGCGCTGGTTTGGCCCTCGCGTACATTGCATCCGTCGATTGCGCAGATGATAATATTGGTTGTGACACTGAAGAGCTACTCTCGAGTCGGCGCCAAAACCTGGAGGAAGCTCAGGAAAGACTGAAGCATATCACGAATGTAGCCATCTGGCTTGTTCTTCGAAGATTTCAGGAAGATGCAGAGAAGAAAAACGAATCGGCAACTCAGTTCATTGAGGATTTTGCCTATCACATTGAGTCGATTCTAGATAAGAACGCAGAGGTCTTCAATAGTGCAGAGGGCCTCGAGGCAGTCACCGAATCTATCGATCAAACACAATTCGAGGACTGCTCAGAATGGCTGGCCAGCATTGACGCGGATGGGAGAAATTCGATGGCTTTCTGTCAAGAGCTTATCACACGCCTCAGCGAACAGATGCCAGCTGCTGTATGGGCGACCTATTTTCAAATGCCAGCAGATCGTATCAGCGGTTTCGAAGATTCGGAACTTCACGCTCGGCTATCAGAGCTAGGGGAACAGGACCCTGACCTACTCCCTCTCGAGGTCGCTCGAGGCTATCTACGAGACTTTACCACTAGCCAACAGATGTTGGAAGATCCACAACAACCCCAGCATCTCGGAAACAGCAGTGAGAAGACGTCTAATGTGAAGAAGGGCGAATGTGACGACAGACCAAAGTATCCGCGGTTCCACGTTCAGAGACAGATTCGCGGCGGCAAATATACTGAAACAGAAGCTGAGATTACTGACATCATGGTGAAATTAGAGGAAGTCAAGGAAGAAGTTATAGCTGAAGCGAGACGGGTCACGACCGCTGAAAATCTCTTTTGTCAGGATGGTCTGCGCCAGTGCAATTCATGCGGAGAGTCTTGCACTGACCTACGCTTCCTTCCGGACTGTGGTCATTTCATCTGCGCCAAACATCTCGAGGTTCGGTTTTGTGGCCAGATCGAATCTAAGAAGTACCCCAACGGAAGCGGTTGCTCAGCTCTAGTTCACAAGCGCTCGATCCCCATCCAGCAGATTGACCGTTGCACGTTGGATGTCACGTCCGCACAGGCACAGGCTGTTCTGGATGGGGAGCCGCCTAAGGTCAGTTCCAAGACCTGGAAGATTGTTAGCACGATCGAAGATATCGTCGATCAGAGCAACGACAGGATCCTAGTATTTTACCAATTCGAGAAGCAGATGGAGGAAATCCGTATCATGCTAAAGTACTCTGGGATTTCATTCGAAGCCTACTCGGCAAATGGTACGATTGATTCTCACACCGCCGGACCGGACACGGACAAGGAACAAGTCCGCATCTTTCAGCTCAACAGCGAAGAGGCTGCGGGAACAAATCTCCAAGACGCGAATCACGTTATGTTCGTCAACACCCCCATCTTCGGGCGCCAAGAGGATTTTGAAAGATACGTGAAACAGGCGAAGGGACGCGTGGTCCGTCACGGACAGCGCAAAGAGGTGCATGTCTACTATTTCGTCACCGCGAATACCTTCGAAGTCGACCTTCTCCAGCTACGAAAGAGATCCTCTATCAAGCTTCGAGCGGGAGACGTCGCATGTTTCGTCGATGCCGCCGATAAGCAAACCTCTACCGACACCGAGGGAGACGATGAGGTGGAGGGCGGATCACATGCGGGCTGCTGGGAACAGCTCACGTCTGGTCTTTCCGAAGACGAGGTTTGGAAGCTTACGGATGAGACAAATTGGCTAGTCCAGCAGAATCGCGAGTGCTAGAGTGTGATCCGGCTGGATGTCTGCCCACTGTCTCTTTCCGACTTGGCGGGATGACTGAGTTTTGGGTTCGCCCCAATACTTAGTGTGTCAGAATGCAGAGCTCTGTGCTCGTCTCTGCTGTCAGATGAATCGCACGCGTAGTAAACTCGCTATCTTGCGAGTATGAAAGGGAGATGCATGTCTATTTTGCTTTTCGGTTGCTGTGTAAGAAAAAGGAAAGAAAAAAGAAGGGGAAAAGAAGGCTTGGCAAGATTGTGGTCGTTCAGGGGAAGTGGCACGTAAAAATTGGGGTGATGTAATGGCAGTGAAGCAAAATTGGGGTGGATGAGATTGAGATTGATTTGCCGAGAGACGGGAGTGCCCATAGTCTACGGAACCCTTGCAGCAGCAGCATACGCAGCTTTAATACAGATTGACCATCAAAACCTCCTATGGTTTTATGGAGTGCTCGTAGATAAGATAAATAATCAAGCGCTATATGCTGCTTTAGAGCATGGCTGATTTAAGACGTGTACACAAATGGATCAGATCTTGCTGGCAACCTTGGCGCATTGCGGTATCAAAGTTTTCGGCTGAATCGATTAGGTATGAGCGAGTGCTCGCGCTCTAGATACTTCCTGTGCATCTGAGATTACCTAGTGGTACCCAGCCGCCGGAGCCGAAGCCGAGACCGGGATGCGGAGCTCCAATTGAGTTACATATAGAGATGTACTCCGTAGATAGCACTTGCCAGATGCTGTGTCGCCTGCAGGCTGCATTCACCTATCTGTCTAGCTCCGATTTATCCACAGCGCCCGCTAGCCTCCGACAAAGCTTCCTAAATACCTACCTATCTGAAGTACCCAGCAGACCGACGAGCTACTTCCACGGAGGCGTACGTTGGTTAGCTCGCCTGCCATGCTCGTGCGGACGATACCCGTCACGGAGGAGTCCCTCACAATCACAGCGGCGCCGCTCACGAGGGACGCCTTTGCGGCCTTCGGCGACGTCATCGCGAATCCGCGACCGGAATGCAAGCCCTCCAACACGGCGGTTGAAGCCATATCGCGCGGCGAGCTGCCCTGCGGCGCCATCTCCGCCAACCAGGGGACGGCCATCCAGTACAAGGCCATTGCATCCATGCGGGATCTCTACGGCTGGGCGCCGAGCCGCAAGGCTGGGAGTGCCAGGATGACCATGTTCGTGTGTGGTGCGCGGACGCTCGTCGCTAGTGGCGGGGTTGAGAAAGGGGAAGCGGACGGGTTTCGAGTCGCTGTCCTCGAGCGTCACCCCTTTACGTCGCAGACTTTCATCCCTCTCACGGCGGACATGACGAAGCGGTATCTTGTCATCGTCGCGCCGACACTAGGATCGTCGGAGGATGATTCAAGCCTGCCTGCGCCAGAGGCGACCGGGCTGCCGGGTCGTGGGCCTCCGGATGTGCGGAGGTTGAGGGCGTTCGTGGCGACGGGCGAGCAGGCTGTGACGTACGCCGCGGGGACTTGGCATGCGCCCATGGTGGCTCTCGGGCCGCCGGATTCGACGATTGATTTCGTTGTCGTGCAGTTTGCGAACGATGTGCCTGTGGAAGACTGTCAGGAAGTCGCTTTTGAGCACGGAGGTAAAGGGGAGAGGCGGAGAGACGGGTCTGGGACAATTTGGGTGCAGGTTCCTAAGAGGTATAGGGGAGAGCTGGCGAGGCTATGAACATAATACATTTCGGCCTAGTATGAGGCAAGCTCAATAGGATGAAGATAGATCATCGCTGCAAGGGCCGTGGAAGAACGCGAATTCGTGGGAAGCAGAAAGTGAGTGAGCTGCGGATTGAAGTGCAGTTTTCCAGCATCGGAAACTGGGACAGGCGTTCATTACTCACCTTGTACTCATAAGCATTGAAGGATCGCCTAATTTCTTCTAAACATCCATATGTTCATCTTTTCTATCACTTATATAACTCTAGGACCGTTGTCTCATCTCACCTGGCATCCCCAGCTGCTACTACCGCTACGTAGTGTACTTAGATAGTACCCGCTAGCCAAAGCCACTGTAAGACCACTAGCATTGGGGTGCGTAGCACCTACAATTGTACCTAGGTAGGTATCTAGCGCCTTAGCAATACCTGCTACTTAAGTACTTACAGACTGACCTCTTCACACAGCATCATCACGACAATCTCTACTTATTTGCGTCATCTAATATTCTGCCCTACTTCAGCCAGACCCAGAGCCATCTTCCAAATATCTTAGCATTTTGCCAGATGAAGAGGTTATCTGTCTCCACGAGCGCAAGCTGTCCCCGTCTTGGTATCTGCAGCTCGTTTGTCGTCCTCCGTTGCCAGTTGCGAGCGTTCCAACCCCAGAATTTGATTTGATAGAGAGTACGATCTATGATTTCTGTTAGTATGACGCCTTCAACGACCAGGAGCATGGCAGGTTGGGTCCTTACCCCTATATAACACGCCACGAAGTCACCCGCGCTGAACGGCGGTGAGAACGTTCGCCAGCTGTTAAACAAAACAAGTACACTGCATCCGAATAAACCATATATCGCACGTAGCCAGTACCCGTGAGACCTGTATGGGTATTGCGGATTCTGCCGGTCGTACAACTGACGAACACTAGGGTCGTCCTTGTTTTCAATGTTCTCGTCTTTACCTTCTGCGGCCCGCTTTGAGGATATGTGGGCTTTAGCTGATATGCTACGCTAATAGTAAGGAAAGGACAATTTATCTTGTAAAAAGAGACAGGAAAGACGCCGCCATTAGGCCATATGTGATCGTCAATAAGGTTACCGAGAAACGGACGAGTCTACCGAGAATCTAACCACGCTGTTTAGCCCAGATTGATACATAGTTTAAGAGTGCCCAATTTACCAACTGGGAGTCCTCGTTAACGGCAAGGAATCCAAGTATGCCAAAGGCGGCACTAAACAGGACGGCCGCGTGGGGAACCCCATAACTTGTACGCTGTAGCCTTCGACGAAACGTTTGGATAGGAGCAATTTCTGGCCATACTTCCGGTATAGTCGCCAACGCGTTGTACAGCCGTTTGCGCCGGTCGTAGTGGCGGAGAATATGATGAAATCATTAATAAAGTACGGCCACCCACGAAGGCGATTCAATATCGGCGAGACAACGAAGACACAGTTTTACCCGTAGCCGAAAGAGATAATATTGTTGTCGACAATTTAGGGGTACGTATATGGCACATTGAAACCGACAGTGAACGTGGCTAATGAATATAGTAATATAATGCGTAACACAATTTTGCATGTTCCCAATCTTCACGGTCTCCTCCGTCCGCAAGTCATGGTTCTCGGCCGCTGTGATGGCTATCGTCTCAAACCCAATGAGACCAAACAGGCAAGAATTTAAGGAGTTCACTAAGGAAAATAATATTAGCTCAGGTTGCCCAGACCTCTCTCTCCATTAAGTCACATAAGAATACTACACTTACGAAGGCCCCAAGCTCTGCTGTTCCGCCTGTTGCGATGAAACCACTCAGCAGTGTCAAATTATTGGATTTGAAACTGTAAGGGTCGTTATAGGTCCACAACGCCTCTTGTTCGAGTGGCCGTTGAATCTGCAAAGCCACATTCAAGAGGATCATCAAGATAATGAAACCCATTTTGACTAGTCCGAAAAAAAAATATTCGGCGCGACCTAACTGTCGCACGGGTAGCATGTTAATTAATAACATAATTATGAGAAAACTAAAGACAAGGACAGCCGGAGAAATCTATACGAAACCCCAGGCCAGCAGGAAGAGCCAAACTGAAAATGTCGAATTATCAAACAAATGACAAGCGCTGTGTAGTCCCAACCTTAAAAACCAAGCTTCAGAACGGATCAGCAACCTACCCTCGCATGAAACTCGAGACTGGGTTCTGGATATTGAGCCTCAGCTAACAATCCCGGAGGGTACTTAAATCAGAATATGTGAGTTATCGCAACTAGTTCCGCCGCGATCAAAATAATCCAAGAAAACCTAACGTTCTCAGCTACGAGCAGAATCGCCCCGTATAAAAGGCATACCATGCAAGCCATCCAGCACTATATCCCAAGGATTCGTCAAGAAACCGACGTGGGAACTCAATAATGGGCCCTTTTACGGGAAATAGTGCTGCCATTTCGCCTAGGCAGGTAGCGCAAGACCATAGCACCGTGCCTGCGATTATATAGGCAATCATGGCTAGCCCGGGCCCTGACAGGTATATGATCCTTCCTGTCTGGCGGAAGAGCCCAATACCTACACATTGCGAGAAAGACATCATGTTCACATGTTGCCCAGAAAGCACCGGCCTACTCGAAGTTAACCGTCTAATACTCACTTTGGGATACGCAGCCAAGGAAGACCAAGTCTGACCGAAGTTGGGTTGACGGAGTCTTAGGATATTCCGTCGACCCACGCGAGGCGAATGCCGCCGACGTGTCTCACGCTGATTCCGGCTTTTCCAGATCAGTATCATGTGAAGCCATGTTCATCGTACGAAGAGGGCTGCTTTCCGACTCGAGTTCTGCTACGCAGGTCTGGAGAAAGCTTGAGAAGCGTCGGCCCTCGAAGATTGTTATCCGCGTGTGTAGATAGAGGATGTAAGAACAAGGAGAAACCCATCAAAACCGGCTTGCCCAACACAACGTAGCTGACTACAAGGGTTCGGAAGCGGTTGCAAAACGCGAGGTTGGTTACATGTTTGTGTTCCACTGCAACTTTATCTACCGCGGTTCCTAGGCTGTATTTCGTTCATTCTGATATGGAACAAGACCTCTGCTGAGCAGATGTTGATCATATTAGTAGGCCTAAGAGCGGTAGATCGTCACTCGACATGGCTGTCGAGAGCAGGCCCTATGCCTAGTGCGCGAAATTTTACTCCGAATCCGGCCGTCAGCTAGATGATGCCCGAACCTGTGCCACCAACGCCATCGCGGAGGATCAAGGTTGAGATTGGATAGCAGGCCACCACCTTACGGCCAAATCACCATTAGTCGGCGATAGAAAAGGGTGTGTAAGATCCTACTTCGGCAAACCCTCATCATTTCGACCTCTAACTCAGCACCAAGCCTTCCCCAGTCCCGTTCAGCCTATTAGCGTTACAGCCGCCTTCTGCCCCTCTGTCATCCAAAAGCAATCATTATGGCTGATCAAGCAGGGATACCAGCTGGTAATACACGGCCACCACCCGTGACCTGGATTTATGGTCCGCCATCGAGAGAATAATTACAGCTTTACACCAATAAAGAGAAAGACCCTTGGTTGCCCATTGTGACGTTTTAGCAGAGAGCTCAAGGTTTTTACCTCAGCGAATGCTCTATTCGAGTCTTTCGGGTGTACTGAGCCGAAGTTGAAAAGCGTAAAACTCGAAAACGTCCGGAGGCAGGATGTCATATTCGAACTTCAAATTGCGTGAAGTGCCACGGCACGGACAACGTGCGGGGTGACATCTCAAGCTACATATAAGACGTGTTGCAGCGCATTGCTGCTTGGAGGACAACGCCTAGCGCGACTACATGATCTATAACCAATGGTTGGTCTCTCTCGCCATTCACTTGCATTTCCGACAGACGTCCCTTATGCTAGAGCTTGACCATATTTGTCAGATGATGTAAGCTTGTTACTATCGAAGCCATCCGATGGTCATCCGGCTTGCTCGACCCCTATCGAGGCGCAGCAGTAACAAGGCTCTGGATTTTCGTGATAGATGTGTACAGATTGCCTTCGATATCGATGCAGCAGGCAACTATTACGGCGCCCCACAGCTGCACTCACTACGTCCGTAGCATTATGTATTGCTCATCATGAAACCGTCCGGAGAAAATTCCGGTTCATCACCAAGCTCAAGAGGTATTCCAAGTCTTCATATCGTCCAACTTGGGTCCAAGGAGACAATTAACCTCATCTGTAAGGTCCCTTACATGGGGCATATATAACCACCATGACTGACATATGTAGACGAGACTTTGTGACTTTGAACCTTCCTCATTATGTCCAGCATGTGGTCAACTTACAACAAAAGCAAGACGGATTCCGTCGGTCCGCTTTGCACCTACCGGTTCGCCTATAGCATCTGATATCACGTTAACACCTCCGCTACCTTCCAGAAAGGTTCGACTCGCCGTGGCAAGCAGTATCAAATCAACAACGTCCTTCTTACTACAAACACGTATCCATAGAAACTGCATCGCAAGGCTCGTCGCAATCGTTGAATGCATCATCATCGATACGGACCCCTCCTAGCCCAACGTTACCAGAACCGATCACGTCGCTCAATATCATAGACAATCACCCTGAAGAGTTCCGATTTACTAATTCATCGCGGCCTTCAACCGCGTCACCAGAGCAGAAGCGCAATGCGCTTTTCAACATCAAATGGCCGGGTTTGAAAGCGAAGTCCAATCGCAACAAAGGTCAACCTCGATCAACGTACGCACAAGAGAGTAACGATGCCGGGCTCCCGAAGTTCATGTCATTCACATTTGCGCTCACTGGCAGAGCCTTGTTAGTATGGAAAAAGGATGGCGATATTCTAGTGAGGATAGAGCTAGAAGCATCGGTTCTACGTTCCGTCGACCTGGGCGCATTGCTACCGGGTGGTACAGACATCGATCGCTCAGCAAGTATACGATTCGCTGTTGAAGGAAGCGAATGGATTTCGACGTAGTCGCACACAATGTTGCTCATCAGCGACTAAGTGAACCGCCCATATAACCTCTTTTCATAGCCGTGCCGAACTTCACATTGCGACATAGCGGCTCTCGCTTTTTGTCGTCCATTGCAGCGGCCTGCCAGAACGGTCAAGCGTATACCCATTGGACGACCACACCGAACCGCGATGCCTCGCCATCTCTGCAAACAACGCATTCGTTGCAGTCGGTTTCGGGACGAATGTATTGCTTCTCTATTACCAGGGCGCCGAACAACGATGGCTGAGGGTATTACGTATTCCCGAACTGACCAATCCCTCAATGGCGCGTTTCCAGATGATGAATTTCTCAGGGGATAGTTCATGCCTAGTTGTTTCAACGCAAAAACGCGACGCCATGCGATCGGAGGATGACGACGTCGTCTTCACGCACGTCTGGCAATGCGCGCCAAGCTCTCATTCGCCGTTGACGCTATGGCCGTGTAGAATGCCCACGGTGAGTTAGTGTGCACCTGCGCATCTCTGCTGACTGGGTTTTGCCATGCCTCTTCGCTAACACGGACACGTACATGACGGCCAAGGATTAACGACGATCAACTTCCATCCTGTTCTCGCCACAGGGTTAATCACGGGCCTGACCACGACACATTACCCCTTATTCCTGGTGTCAGGGACCGATGTTTTCCCCCAACACCTTCAAATAGTGTCCCAAACTTCCGAATTCGCTGCAGCATGGCGCATGCCCCTCCCAGCGGCCACCAGATTTACTTGCTGGACCAGCGTAGCCGCGTCCTTTGCGCCGACCTTCAGGCCCAGAGCGTTCACGTCATCGCAGATCTTAATGCGCTTCACGGCGCGCTAAAGCCACAAGAGGAGCAAGCTATCATAGGAGTCTCCATGGCGGGCCGGCTAAAGGTATTCTGGAGGCAGGGCAATGAGCTACATATCGTAGAGATCGAGACGAGAGAGAGGATGGGAGTTGGGCTGTATTACAATAAGGAAGACATTAGTTGGCGGTGGTTCGATGCTTTAGGTGTTTCGTAAGCTGTGGTGCTCTGGTTCGGGACTAAAACACATTGAGATACCACAATATCCCAATTTTTAGTAATTAAGTGTTAGAGACTCGGAACGTTGCCCTAGCTGTGCGGACTTTTCTAATTTGATACAGCATTGCGTATAAATTCTCGGTCGATATTGGGTGAGTCCAGATTGAAGATCCCGACCGCGATTGAAGTAGGACATCGTGAAACGGCTGCCCGCAATATTGTATTGCGTAAATATCTTTGTAGGATGAGATAACATCTAGGCCAGCGTAAAGCGAAGGTGAATATCAAGGTAGAGAAAGATTTCTGATGGGAGACTGTCCTGAATAGCATACTTTCCGATCCAATGGTGATCATACAAATGAGATCTTGACGACAGAGCATACACACTTCAACCTATATGTAAATAGGATGCTATACTCCAATCGATTTAACACTAGCCCTTCCTACTTGTTTGTCGTTGAATCTTCGTTGCTCCTACACCAAGCTCGACGCAGGGGAGTGTTAACCTGATCCTGACACAGTTTGCTTATCTTTAGGCTCTTGAAGGTCTTCACTGTTGACTGCTGCCTGTAGTCTGATCTCGCTTGCGCCCATATCAATTGGAGTTTTGCAGGTGACAGTACGTCTCTTGGGCTGTGTGAGATGCGAAATGCAATAACGCCCGATGCTGGGCTGTGAGTTCCTCAGATTCGTGACATTTGAGTAAATATCTGACTCGAGATATCTGGGTATATGCTGCGTAACAAGTAGACTTGGTTAACATTATCTTGGAGGACAGTGGCCTGGTTGTGGTAGGCGTCATGGGAGAAGGTTGTTTCGGGTCTATAGCTGTTAATTAGCATCAATTCGCAACCATAACAAGGGTTTCTTACCTGTTCCTCTCGCTCGAGCAGAAGTTGTAATTGGCCTCTCGATATATCACCTCATTTAAGAAGCGCGTGGACTTGCTATATGTCAAGAAGCTCATTATAAATTACTTAGAAATGTGTACAGCGCTATGGCAAGCAATTGGATATTGTAATACCCCCGGATTAGGTGCTTCTAAGTGGATAAGCACCGGGCCGAAGTCCTTTGTTCTTGACGTCCTTGAAGTCTCTGACCTTTATTCCGACGTAGTGCTTAGCAGGCGGAATAATACGGTCAGGATATTCTTGGGCCACAGTGATATTACCCTGCTCAAGCTTTCTCAAGGCAAACGGCTGGCGGAAAAGAAGTAGAAGATGGTAGAGACAGAGAAAACCACTGCTATAATCATCTTCGCAAATGAACGAAGGCAATTCGACCAGTCGCTCTGGCGCAGGAATCTGAAGCATCCGAGCAGCCCACTGCTTTCTGAGGCAGTCAAAGGCTGCGATATGGCTTTCTTTACTGTTTTGGTCTGCCCTGGAGTCAAAGCAGTAAGCCTTCCTGATATTTATATCGACGAGAATAGTATACCAATGGTATCCGACGGATAGCTCTTCGCCCCTTCCAAGAATCAGGAAGCGCGGCTTTTTTGCTGTTACCGATCTGTCCCACTCAGTGTCCGGGAGAGCACCATCCGTCAAAAAATGACCAAATAATTTTTCTATCGCAACACTCGGGCCCCGTTGGCCCTCGATGAAGTCGAACAGCATCATATGTAAGTAGGCACTGATTTCGAAACCGTTGGGTCGACTTCGATTTGCCATCCGTAGGAGGACATTGGTTATCCGAGGAGCAATGACATTGTTCCATTGCCAGGGCTCAGTCTGGTCAGGCGGTAGTATTCCATACATCAGAGCTGCTGCCCTAGGAGATAGGGCTTTATAAATCTCAGTACTGGCCGGTATAGTTCTGGATGGTCTGGCTTGGGAGGGTATGGGGAAGTTGTCCGTGTCTCGCGGTAGTCTGCCATAAATAGACCGCAGCAGGCTCGTGAGGTCCTTGAAACTACCCCCACGGGTGCTCACCGCAAGGTCGATGGCTGATTTATTGATTCGGAGGCCATTTTCATTTGAGGTGTTATCTCTGGTGCCTATATATTCATGTGGGTTAGGTCTGAGTACTCTTGTGGGAGCTGGTGGTTTTACCGAGGAACAACGCTCTGCGCTCGTGTTGTGCCATGATGGCAAGAGCGGAGGAAGATCAGGACCACTAAAGATTACAACCTAGTAATCCAGACAGTATAAGAAGATCAGTGCAGGATGTATGATTAGGTTCACAAGAGTAAGGGGATACCAGGTAAGGTTGCACGAGGACAAAAGAACTTGGAGCAGTGCTTAGGCAAGTTAGATATCCGATATTCAAGGACCAAAGATATAATTGCCAGAAGAAGTGGTGGGAGAGATTGTATTGCCTTGTGTTGGGCAGACACTAGATTAAGAGATGTTTACGGTATATACGCTAATAGTTTTTGGAACCGTTTATATAACGTTTTTGTTTCTATTAACAAACTCTTGGTCGTAGCAACATTCCTCTCTCGTACCTGCCTTCTGCTCTACATTCTATTTTTACTTCCTAATTATGTGAGGCAGTAGCTGATTTTAACATGGGCATATGGTTAAGTATAGTACCACTCATCATTATGTCAACTCCCTTTGGCTCATCAGCACCAGCATTTCTACAGGAGCATGCCTAGCTGGAGTTATTATACTGGTCACGTATCAGAGGTAAAGAGAGCAGGAGCAATATGGTCTGATATTACCTGGAGCTTGACCATGAGGAGGCTCCTGAACTGCGGCACCGGGCAATACAATGTCTTTGTTCAACAGTATTGCCATATGCCTATTTGCCTTTCGGCTCGACATAGGATCAGCTTTAAGGCAGAGCTCTTAATATATAGCAATTTTTAATACTACAGCTATGATAGTATGCCAAAGAAATGGCAGGCATGACTCCGAAGATAGAACCAAAGCAAGAAAAGTTAAGATTCTGTCATATTTATCGTGGTACTGTCATAAAAACCCAACGTGTAATCATATGTCCTGCTCTGCTGAGATAATTGCTCCGGTCTAGGTCCGTCTGAGCTCAACTACATTCGCGCCAACTGGACTGCGAACATCAAGTCTCAAAGTAGTATAATCGAGTTTCGTTGGCTGGGCGGCGGATAGTGAGGGAGGCTCGAGATCATACCAAGCCGACATGCTACAGAAAAGAGATGACCCAGTTGATAGGGCGCAGGATATGGAGCTTTCAAGTCTGCAACGTTGCAATGAGCAAACAGCTAGGTTACCAGAAAAACATTGCATGCTCTAGTTCTTTCCACGCCAGTGTTGGCTGCATCTACTCTATTGTTGGTTTACAAGAACACTTTGCAAGTGGCGCGGCCTCTTTCCTAGGTTAAGCAGCGTCCCGCCGTCGCCGACTCTGGCGAATCCACTCGTAGGTACAGCAGGTCAATAGCCCACGAGTTGGTACACATGGTATGGTGTTGGCTCGAGACCAAGAGTGGCCCTGCAGGAGGTGAATTGGAAAGTATCTCTTATTATAGGCATAGTAAATTCATGGCTTATGCAAGCGAGCTTCTCACAGTATTTGATCGCGACATCGAGGCCACGAAAGGGTCCATCTGTAAAGTGCTACCTACCACGTAAAAGAAAAACTGGTCAACAAACAATTAATCGCGAATTTCGCATGGTATAGTTCCCTGCAAGGCGAGAGGTACGTACCTATTTGGCATTTGACACGATTGACAGGGAGGAGGAAATGAATCTGTTCCTGATACAAGCAAATATATGCAGTTATGCGAGGAGAATCTAGATGCACATCCATGCCAGCGCAGAGCTAGCTGACCTGGACCCCTGAAACCGTATGGCGTGATTTTAATATGAGTTTGGCCCCTTAACAGTAACCGTCACGAACAATGCTAGGGCCCCTTGGATCCTGCGTACGAGACGGAGCAGAATGCATGCAAGTCGATACGGTAGTGCACTAAGCTAGGTAGCGTACACTACGCCAGATGGTCTAAGTCCGGGAAAATCTCAGATGCAAGGATCTGGTTCAAATGCGTTGCTTCGATTGCATTGATCTCAAAACGTGACCGCTACGGCTTCGTCTTCAGTGACTCTCTCGCTTGCCGCCGCTTGGGCGGGACATGCACGCAACCGTCATCAGAAATCCTTCCTGACTGTCTGCATCTGGAATGCAGACCGGCCGCACCGACTGCATCGTTGTGCCGTGCGTGCCTGCTACGTACACGAAGGCAAGGGGCCCTCGATGGATCGGCTTCCGGGTACCCCCTCCCGTCTACCAACATGCATGAGGCATCGTCTTCATGATTGGCCCCGTGGAATGAGCTGGAGCGGCGTAATGGATGATCCTAGCGCACATGCGATAGCTGCTGGACATGGGAATAATAGAACCGAGCCTATTACCCCACGGAGGCAGGGCGGCTTGTTTTGACGCCCGTAGCGATAAGCGGTGTTCTTACCGCTGTTGCTAGGTTTAGGGAGTGAAGCCACCCAGCGGGCCGCCCCGGCTTGTGCTTTGCTCCTTCGATTCTGGGATGTTCCGCCGCCGCCCTGCATTTTTATGGATACTCTGCGGGTATTCAGACACGTCCGCGGCATGTGAACTGGGCCCGCGGTGTAATCGAAGGCGCCGACGCAGCCAACACCAACATATTTGAAGCGTTGTAGCACCCGAGGACTGTCCACAATAAAACGAGGTACTGCATCATCTCTACCCTGCCATGGCCCTGGCTGTGCGGCGCGAGCAATATGACGAACAGATGTACTGGTTATGTTGAGGGAGGAGGATGCCAGCTAGGATGACGGTATGGCCCCCGGAACCTCGGTTCTCCGAAGCGAGGCGAAGCTTAGCCTTCCCCGAATCCGTTGACCGGCATGTAAAAGAACTGCCAGGTATGACGGCAGACGAGCATACTCAGTATCATGAGGGCAGGCGAGTTTAGTCCTCAGCACTGAGATACGCAGCTCGAATCCATCTGAACGATATTGTATCTTTTCTTACGGCACTACTGCCTCCCTCGGAGTATTTGGTCCCAACTATGGACTTAGCCACGCCACAGCCATCCCAACCGTGAGGGTCGTGGGGCCGCGTAAAGCAAGTACAGCGCATACAAGCCTAGCGTTTCTGCCAACGGAAGAGCGTCGGTCTTAGTATATGGAGGCAGGGAGTACTGCGAGTTATTTGCCGTAAATCCAGCTGATCTTGTCGCGGAAGATACAGCTCCAAAGCGTTATAAAGTAGTCTCGAGAGTTATGATGAGCAAGTTAGAGTCTTGGAAGCACTTCATAAAGGCCATTTGCTAAAACAACTATCGCTTTTGGCGTGCGTCACTACGCCTCGTAGTCGCTGCTATTGTTTCATTCAGCTCCTCTTCTTCAGTTGAGCCGAGATCGCGTGAGACTATAGCAGGCACCCGAGGTCGAAGAAGGCCGAGCCATAGAAGGGGTCCTTTTTAAGCACGTGTCAATACAATGGATAGGTTGGGAAGGTGAAGGCAAGCAGTGAAAGCCTCTCGGATCGACCTTGGCAAGGCGACGCTAGGACAAGACATCTCTTTCTACGTCAGAATATTGGCTAAAGCCTTGCCGCCACAGTGGCTTGCGATAGCCTTCCTACGCACGTGGTTGTTGAGACAGTCTAGAGTGAAATGCCTATTAGGTTGAAATAGTCTTTGCTTTTGGCTGTTCGGCGATTGTTTATTCGATTAAAGGTGGATAATTTCATAAACGGAAGCTTGCTGTGATCTTCAAAAGTAATCAATACCACTATCCGAGGAACAAGGATCGTATCCGTTGGTTTCTGTCCTCTGTGCTTTGTCTCACGATAGCCCAGCGGAGCCCGTCCGATGCCATGCTCGGGAAGCTCGGGAGTTCCCTCGCCGTAAAACACAACTTCATACTCAGTAGCGTAAAATCTAACCGCGCGCTACGATAGTGGTATAGATAGTGAAGATATACTAATATAGCGTAGAGTTGCGTGAAATGGACCATGGCCCGAGTAGTGCGACGGGTAGTCTTCGCGGCGATGTAACCTGGGACAGCAAACTACGCATGAAGATGCCAGGTCCGGACAAGGGCTGCACATCAATCCTTTATCTCATCCCGTAAAGGCATGAGTGAGGTCCCGCGGTCCCTGAATCCCGCACGGTCTTTCTCGATCCCGAAAGCCTGGTTGAGCGCGGGCGGGTTTTCGTCGTTTCCCCATCTGTTCACAGGCGGGAAGAGACCAGGGATGCGCTGTAGCGTATAATCTGGTGTGCTGTATGCTGCAGTCGATTGCCCGGCCCCTGTAACCTGTCACAGGCGATCACGTATATATGTAGCTGGGCCGGTCATGACGCGCCCTCTCGACGTGAGAAGGGACAGGTAACACTTGACAGACAGACAGACTGACTGACTGACAGACAGAATGAATGAATGAATGAATGAATGATTGGTTAGTAATTCCCGTCGGGTTGCGCACCTTGGAAAAGGTACTAGTAAAGCCACAAGATACGCCCTTCGCTTACACCGGTATCCGACTGGTACTATGTAGGAGCTGGCGACCGCTTTGCCAACATTGGAATTAGAAGCCAACGACCTCGCGGTCTATATCATGCCCCTCGCAAGGGTGGGTAAATCTGTCCTGAAGAGACTCCTTGCATCTGCACCCATCAAATAGGTTGTGCAGTAGCGCGAGCTTGGCGGTCTGGAAAAGTCCTGCATAGTACGTATTCTCTCTCGTACGCAAGAGGAGCGGAGCGTACTTAGTAGATTCAATCTTGAGCCCGTTGTGAACAGTGTCTTCACCTGATTACATCACGCCGACCTAGTGCAGTGTAAGGTAATACACATGGACCACTATGAAGTTCTTTGCATAGATGGCGCGTCCGATTTCTTAGCATGTATGTACTAGTAAGTAGTACTCAGGAGTGTAGAATATTATGCCATCATTGCATAGTATCCGCTGGTGAGTACGGAGTACCTAGTGCACCTACTAGGAAGTAAGTATCACCGACATTGGCGACCGTCTCGACAGACACCTGGAAACTCATATACCGCGTATACTACAAGCTCACGTGTACTTCAGCGTTTGACCTCTGTCGCAGACCCTCAAGTCTGTGCAAATCGCGGGGATGTAGGTAGCTAAGTCGTGTCGCACGTACCTAGGTATAGTACTTCCCCGTCCTGTTGCGCAGGGATTCGATTACAATGCGATCATGTTACACCTGACGCGACATGACAAACCGCGGCGATATTGATAGTCTTCGCTGATTATAAAGAAAGATAAGAAGATAAGAAAGAGATATATCCCTAGACAAGGCTGGCGGCTAGCTGTCACCGCGGCCTCAAGTGGTTAGCGGAAGACGAGGCAGCTACCGATGAGTTGGAGTGTAAGTAGTGTACATATCTATACTGGGTTTGGTAGTGTGCTCGTAGTGTAGTCCAGACTCGGGAGTCTAGATAGTACAAGTACTACCTACTAAGAGGCAGGTAGTGCAGATTCGAAAGGGTTGCAGTTATCCCGCAGATCAGGGGAGTTGGCCTGGCCTGCACAAATAACGTTATTTAGCGAGGAACCGACCACAGTCAACACTTTCTACTATGGGAAATGCCAAGCGGAGCCATATATAAGGTCGAGCTTAAAGATTGCCTAAATCGGCTGTAGTTCACTCATTAGGCATCTCGCGCGCAAATAATAGCCCATCATACATAACCTTGGAATACACCAACTGCCTACATTTGTCCCTGCTCGTACTCCAGTAAATACCTACATATGTAGGTACTTGCATAGTAAAGTTACCCGGCTGCGAATTGCCTACTAGTGTAGTATTACAGATATCGGCGCACACACGTGCTATTGGCGCCAATAGAGTACTTGGTCCCTTTACTCTACCCGGTGCTCCGCTAATTCACCGTCTGTCTTACTAGTACAGCGGTCGAACCCGTCCCTACAAGTGTAGCGCGAAGTGTAGTGCGGATTAGTTTCGATTACGATCGATCGATCTACTCGACGAGGGCACTCAGAGAGGGGCAAGGTCATCTCGCTTGGCACGAAACAAGCAACGTGAAGCAAATCATCTGCCATCTGCGGCTCCCATTCGTCGGGCATGTTGTCAGAGCGTGGCACATCAATGCGCTGTCCGTCATTGGGCCAGACGATTGTCGGAGTCCGTGGTGTGGGCATGCCTGCTCTTGTTTGTCAGGGCAGAAGAAGTCTGGGCAAAGCAGGTGGCAGCGCCACAGCCGGCATTTAGGTGTTGCGAGCCAACAAGACCTCATACCATTCTATAGGTATAGCTAAACCACTTTAGTTATATCACGTGACTAATTACCTGATTTAGCTTTTAAATAGCTTTTCCCTAGTCATTTGCTTAAATAACCTATATAATACGAATATATTTATTTTTTCCACACTATAAACCGCCACTTTGCTAAGCTATACTTATATAATAATTTCGCTTAAACATTAATTGTTTTTAAGCTTTTAGTTTTATTTTCTTTATTATTGTTATTATTAGTTTAATTATTTATTTTTTTATATTGTTTTTATGTTTAAATAAGCTTATATATATAACTTTATATATATTATTATAAATATTTACGGTCGGCTTTAATTATATACTTTACTACTTATAAATAATTTTATTTTTTAATTTATATATTTATTTTATATAAACTATTTTTATAAGTTTTTATTTTTATTTATTAGTTTATTAAAAAGCTTTAAGGTTTTATTATTATTAAATTTTAATTATTTTAAAATTATTAGTTATTTAATAAGCTAGCTCGCTAATTAATTATTTTATTTTTATATATTAGCCTTAGATTTTTTTAATTTATTTGCAAGCGTTATATTAAGCTTTAAAAGCTTTAATATTTTTTATAAGCTAAATTTACTTTAAATTAATAACTATTTATATTTTTTAAAAAAGTTTATTAATATAAACTTTTAAAGCTTATTTATATTTTTTAGTTTTATTATTTTTAATATTATTAATCGCGTTATAAACTTTGTTTTAATTATTATATTATTTATTATATTTTAATAAAATTAAAAAACGTCGGGTTTTTTAGCTTTTTATTTTTTATTTATAACCTTTATATTAATATTTAATTATTTTTAGCTTGAGTTTTTAAAAACTATTTTATTTTAAAATTTAATAATATTTACGTTTTTTTTTATTATTTTAGTTTATAATATTTTTATTATTACTTTAAAGCTTTATTTAATAAGTTATTAACTTATTTATATTTTTATTTATATTTATTACTTTATTTTACGTTTAAATAAAGTTAAAGAAAATTATATATAATTAATAGCTAGGTGTTTTTTTTTTATAGCTTAAGCTTAAGCTTAAAATTTAGCTTATAAGCCGTTTTATAGCTTAAAACTTTATAATAATTATTTAATGTTACTTTTATAAATATATTTACTTAATTATTTTATATTATTTATTTTTATTTATAAGCTTGTTTTATATATTATAAATATTTTAAATATAAATTATTATAAAAGGTTTATAAATAAAATAATAGTAGTTTATTAATTATAACGCTTGTTTTAAAAGTTTAAATAAATAAAATATTAAAAATTAAAATATAAAATTTTTAATATAATTTAAGCTATTAATATATTATATAAAAATAATATTATTATTTATATTAACAGTAATATATAGCTATAAAAAATTATTAAAAAAACTAATATAAGTGCTGCTATAATTTATAACTTTTAAACTATTAAGCAGTTTTTAAAGAATTATTATTTAGTTTAAATAATCGATAACTTAATTATTTTTTTTACTAAAAAGTTTAAAAATTTAGTTTAAAAATTAAATAAAGTTTTATTTATATATTATATTAAAATATAAAATATTTTAAAGTATATAAACGCTTAAAATTTATTATAAATATAATTAAGCTTTATTAATATAATAAAATAAGTTAAAACTTTTTTATTATTTAAAATATTTATTTTAAAAACAATGGTTAATTATTTTATTATAAGCTTATATAGTTTTAATTTATAAAAAAAAACTATAAATAAAAATATTAAAGCTAAGTTATTATTATAAAAATATTATAAAATTATTAAAAGCTATTAATATATTTTAAACTTAAAAACTTTTATTATTAAATAAAACGCCGATAAGCTAAAAGTTTAAATATTAAAAAAGTTTATTTTTAAAAATATTAAAATAAAAATCGATTAAATATTAGCTTATTATTATTTTACTTTAGCTATAAATATATAATTAATTTATTTTTTTTAATTTAATTATTTAGCTTATATTTAATAATAATAGTTTATTTTTTTGCTTTAAAATATAGCTTTTTTTATTTTTAAAAAAATATAGCCGACGCGTTTAGCTTTAATTATATTTTTTACTTTAAGTATATTTATACTATAAAAACTTAAAGTATCTCGAGGAGCTTATAATAAAAAAAGTAAAAATAGTGCGTAAATTACTTTAAATTAAAAGTTTTAGCCGGCAAACTTTTTTTTTTTAAAAAATAATTTAAGCACTTATTAATTAATAATTAAAAAAAACTAGCTTATAATATAAAAGTTTACTTTAAGTATAAAAAAAAAAATATATTTTTATTGCTTATATTATTTTTTTTAATAAATATATATTATTATAAAAATTTATTTACTTTAAAGCTTTTATTTATTTTATTAAAAAAATATTATATAATATAATATAAAATAAAATAATATTTCGGTTAATATAATTATATTATAATTTATTTTTAAATAATAGCTATTTTATTAATAAATATATTAAATATAAATTTTATTACTTTAAATAATTTTTAGTTTAAAATTAATTAAATTTAAATTATATAAAAAATTTTATTTTTTTAATAATAATTTATTTACTAGTTAAAAAAACGTTTAAAAATATTATTAGCTTTTTATAAAATAGTTTTAGTTTATTATACCGAAATTTTATTATTTTATTATATAAACTTTTAATAAAAAATAAAAATAATTTTAATAATAAACTTAAAAATAAAATTTTATATTTATAATTTATATTAACTTAAGCAGCTTAATTATATAAAAAACGTAAAAATAATAATATTATTATTTTAATTTATAAGTTATTAAATATTAATAATAAACTTTTATTAAAAAAAAAAAAAGCTTAAGTTTTTTATAAAACTTAATTTTTTAAACCCTTGAAAAAAATTTATAATAAAAATAAAAATAATTTTTTTAATTAAAAAAAGTAGGTAAAATTTTAATTAATATTAAACTTAAGTTTTATAAATTTATAGCAAGTTTATTTTAATTTAATTAAAGCTTTTAAATATTTATTAATTTATATAACTAAAAAATTATAAATTAAAATAAAATATTTTAAGTTAATAAAAACTTTATAATTTAAATTAATTTAAATAAAGTTTATTATAAAATTTAAACTTGCCACGTTTATTTAATTTATTAAAGTTTATTAATTAAGTTTTATTATTAAATATAAGTTAAAAAATAAAGCAAAAAAAAAAGCCGAAAATATAAAAATTACGTTTATTAAAAACTTTGTTTAAGTTAATTAAAGTTTAAATATTAACTTAATTATTAAAAGTTTAATTAAAAACATAAGTATAAAAAAACGTTTTTTATTAAATCTTAAAATTATTTTTTTTTATTATTATTTTTATTAATAATTTAATTAAAATAATTAAGTTTATAATTTTTAATATTAATATTATAAACATTTAATATATTATAACGTGTTTCATTACTATATAATAAATATTATTATATAATAAAGTTTTTTTAAATATATTTAGTTATATTTTAAAAAATTAACTTAAATATAATTAAATTAATTTAAATTAATTAAAATCGTTTTTATTAAACGTTTTTATATTTACTATATATATTTACGTATTATAATTAATGTTGCTGTATATATTATAGCGCCGCGCGCGTTTAAGTGCTTTTATTTAACGACTACTATTTTTATTATTTTTTTAACTTATTAAATTATTATTTTTTTTTAAGACTTAAAAAGCTGTTTTTTTATTAAAAATAAATACTTTTTTAGTTTATAAACGTTTATTTTTTATTTTTTAGCGTTTATTAAATATATAATTAGCCGCTTTAAGCCTAGTTATTTAATTAAATATTAACGTTTATAAATATATTACTTAATATATAGCCTTTAATAATAAAGCTATAGCATTAATTATTTCGCTTAAAAAGTTATTTTAATACTTGAAAATTTATTTTTTTAAAAAAATAAACTATAAAACAATTTTTTAAATATTAATAAAAATCTTTAAAGCTTAAGTAATTAAAAGTAACTTAAAGAGTAATAATAATATAAAAATAATTAAAATAATATTTAGCTGCGAGATTATAATTTTTAAATTAAAAAAAATAAAGCTAGTTATTTTAAACCCGGCTATAATATTTTTAAGCATTATTAATTTTATATACGTTTTATAAAACGTTAAAAAAAAATCTTTTTTAAAAATATAAGTTATGCTTATATATATAAAATCTCTGATTTTAATATTATATATTTTTTTTAATAAGCTAAAATATGTTATATTTAAAAGCTAAAGCTTATAAAAAAAATATGCAAGTATTAATTTAATATAAATATTGTTTATTTTATAATAATTTTTAAATTTTTTTAAATAATAACTTTTATAATTATTAAAAATAAAAAAACGTTTTATTTTAATTATACGCGGTTTAATATATTTATCGAAATATTTAATTTATTTTAAATTAAAGTTATTAATAATTTAGCTGTTATTTAAAACCATAATTTGCTAATTAAATAATAAAAAGTTATTATAATATTAAAAAATAAAATAAATTTTTTTTTTTAATATAATAAAAAATAATACTATTTAATCTTAAAAATTAATTAAATAAATAACTATAAATTAATTTTAATTATTTAGCTAAGCTTGCTTAAGTTTATTTTATTTTTTAATATTTATTATAATTATATTAATTATAATTATATTTATTATAAACTTTATTTTATTAAAATTATAAATATTTTTATTTATAATATTTTTATATATAATAGTTATTTTTACGCGCTTATAATACGCGTTATATATATTAAGATTTTTGTAAAAAATTCGACTATAATTAATTCGATAGTTTAAACATGTTTTAATAGCTAAATATTAATTTATAAAGCGTGTTATTTAATACTTTCCGACTAAAAAAGCTTTATATTTAAATAATAATCGGTTAGCTATATTTTTAATATAATATACTCGAGGTAAAAATAATCGCGTATTTAAATTAAAAATAAATAAAACAATTGTTTGCTTTTTAATTTTTATAAGTTTAAAATTTATATTTTTGTTTTTATGCTTAAGCGTAATACCGTCGATTTAATAATATAAAATTTTATCGAGAACGTTATATATTTTTATAAGTTTATAAATGCTAATTTTAAAATCTCGTTAAAAAACGCAAACAATAGTTTATAACCTAGTTTTTTATAACGCGTTATTTATTATTATAAGTAAAAAAAAAAAAGTTTAAATATAAAAAATAAAAAGTCGTAAAAACTTTATTATATAATAATATTTATTATATAATAATAAAACACGTTATAATATATTATTTAACTTAAAACTTTTAAAACTATTAATAATAATTTAAATATTTTTTTTAGTTTATTTTAGCTATAAAATATAATAATAATCTTTAATATATAATAAAATATTTTTATTATTAATAATAAAATAATAAATAAAAAAACTATTACTGCTTAAAAATTAATTTTTATAATATTTTTTTATTATCGCGTAGTTTTAACTTTAAAAGGTTTTTTTTTTTAAATTTTTTTTGTTATAAAAAACCCGGAGGTTTTTAATAAATTTAAGTTTAATTTTAAGTTAAAAAAAAAAACAATAATAATATATTAAGTAAAGTATTAAGCCTTAAGTCGTTAAAATAAAAAATCATTGTCGACTATATAATTATATTATTAAACTATTTAAAAAAAAAAAATACTTAAAGTATTATTAAATATATATATAATATAAGTTTTTTTTAAAAAATTAAAAATCTTAAACTTATTTATATACTTTAATTTAAAATAGTTTATATATTATACTTTAAGGTTTATTATTAAAACTATATATAAAATAATTTTTAAATTATTTTACTTTTATTTATATATTATTACTTTTAAATATATAACCTTTATAAATTTTATAACCATTAAAGAGTAAATGTTTTATTTTTATATATTATTTTTAAAAAATAAAAACTTATATAATAAATAAATATTTTTTTTTATTAATAAAAAAATATCAAAACTTTTTATTTATATTAAAGCTAAAGTCTCACTTATAAAAATAAAGAAATAATTTGCTAAATTTAGTTTTCACTTTAAATTATTAATTTTTAATTATTTAATTAAAAATATTATGCGTATATTTTTTATTTATTATTACTTAAATACTATAGTTATAAATAATATAAAGCTTATTAATTTATTAATTTATAAAATAAAGTTAAAGTTAAAAACTTTACTTTAAAATAAATCTTAAAAAAAAATATAAATTAAACCGTAGCTATATTAATTAAATAAACTTATATAATATAATATTAATAATAAAATATATAAAATAATTATAATAGTTAATAAAAAGCTTTTTAATTAAAATAATTAATTTATTTTAATATTAAAAAAAAAAGCTATAAATATTTTTAATTTTAATTTATAAGCTAAACTTAAGCTAACTTTTAATTATTAAAATATTAAAAAAAACTTATTAAATATAAATATTATTTTTATTATAAATGTTTATAATTATATATTAAACTTTTAAGTGGTATTATATTATATTTTTAACTTAAAATATATTTATTAATTTATATTTATTTACTTTAAAAATTAATATATATTTACTTTTAAAGTGCTAAGATTTTTATAGTTATAATTTATTAAATTATTATAAAGCTTTTAAACTATTAAATTTTTAATAATTAAACTTATATATATTATTATAAACTTTATTTTAAAGCCGAATTTAAAACCTTTATTAATAGTTAATAATAAAATTAACGGCCTAGCTTTTTTAATTTATTATATAAATAATATTTTTATAATTTATAAAAGCTTTAAAAAATAATAAAGCTTTATTAAAAAATATTTTTTGTTATATATTTTTTAATTAAAGCTAAAATTATTTTTTAAGAAAATATACTTAAGTTATAATTAAATTACCGCTTTAAAAATTACTTATAAAGTATATAAAATATTAAAAGTGTTTTTTAAAAAATATAAAAAATTATTATATTAGTTAATATTTTAAATATAAATAAATATAAAATTATTTTTAAGTGTAATAATTTTTACTTGTAAATAAATTAAAAACTATTTTAAAATCGCTAAACTTTTTTATTAATTTATTAATAACGTTAAATAAAAATAAATAAAAAATAAAATTTTATTTTTTAATTTTATAAAAATATATATTTTTGCTATTATTTAAATATATAAGTATTTTTTTAAAATATTAATAAAAGCTTACTTAAATATTTTAAGCTATAAAGCTAGGCTTTTTATTATTTAAAAACAAAAAAAAATATTTAAACCTTTAGTTTATAATAGCTTTTTTTTAAATAAGTTTTAATAAAATTATAAAATATATAAACGTAAGCTTTTAAATATAATAAAGTTTACGCGTTAATATATTAAATATTTTTTATATTTTTAAATTAAATTTTTGTTTTTTATATAAATTATAAGCTTTTAATTACTTTTATTAATTTATTATATTATAAAAATATTTATATTTAATAAATTATCGAGCTAAAATTATTAAATATTTAAATTTTTTATATTAAAAATATATAAAATAAAACTATTAATATATTATTATAAATTATATTTTTAAACTTTAATTATAAAAATACTAGCTTTATATTTTTGTTTAGCTTTATAAATAAAAAAAAATATTAGGTTTAAAAAAATAAAGCTAAAAGTTATTAAAACTTTATTAAAGCTTTTTTTTTAAAAAAATTAAATTTTATCGTAAAAAAAATATAAGCTATTAATTTTATTTTTATAGCTAAGTTAAAACTATATTTTTTATAAATATAATTAAATAAATTTAAAGAATATTTTAACTTATTAAAAGTTTATTAATTTAATTAATTTATATAAAGTGCTATTATTAAGTTATTAAATATAGTTTTATTTTTAAATTTAAAGTTTAATAATTTTAAATATTATTATTATTTATAATATAAACGTATATATAAATTCTTAAAATATAATAAATTTAACTTTTTAAATTAATTAAATATTAAAGCTTTTATTATTTAATATAAAAACTTTAAATTTATAAGTTTTAAACTTAAATATTACCGAAAAAAAATATAGCAGCTTTATTTATATAAAAATAAAATTATTAAAGTTTTATAAAAAGCTTATAATAAAAGCGGTTATTTTTTTTAGCTTTAATATTATAAAGGTTAAATTAATTAATATATTAGCTTATTATAATAAATAATATACGAGTATATTATTTAAAATATTTATTATATATAAAGTTTAAACTTTTACGACTTAAAGCTTTTTTATTATTAATTATTATATTTAAACTTTATTAAATAATTATAGCAAACTTTTATAAACTTTTTTTAATAAGTAAAAAATATTAATATTTTTTAGCCTTTATTAATTATTTTAATTAATAAATAAATTATTTTTTTATTATAAATTATTAAGCCGAGATTATTATTTTTAAGCTTAAAAGCTAGAAATATTTAATTAAAATTATATTAATGGTTTTTTATATTAATTTTAGCTTAGCTTTTTTTTTAAGTTTTTTGCTGCTATAATATAAAATATAAGCTTTATATTAATTAATAAGCTTTTTAAGTTATATAAGTTTTATAAGCTAATTAAACGTTTTTTTAAAACTATATAAGCTATAATATTAAAGCTAACTATAAAAAAAAACTCTTTAATATATAAAAACTAAGTTAATTATTTTAACAAGGCTATTTTTTATATAAACTTTTATTATATAATAAATATAAATTATTTATTATTTAAAATTATATATAAATATTTATTTTAAAAAGCATTAAAAACTAAGTATTTTAATATTAAATTAGTTTTTTTACGTGCTAGTTTTTAAAATAAAATTTATACTTTTTTTAAAAAAAAAGTTTTATATATTTTACTGTTAAATTATTGTTTAAAACAACAAGCTTGCCGTAAAATTATTTTTTACGTTAAAATATATAATAAAAAAATAAAGCGTTATATATATAAAACATGTATTTTATATATTATAATTAAAAATCTCGCTATATTACGTTAAAAAAAAAATCTAAAGTTATTTAAACTTATTTTTAAATATAAAAAGCTTTTTAAAATTAATAAAAAACTCGGGAAACTTATATTTAAGTTGAAAAACCTAGATAATTTATTAGTTTTTTTTTATAATTATTATAAAAATAACCTTAAGTTATTTATATTAAAACAAAGCTCGCTAAAACAACTAAATAATTTATATTTTTTATTTTAATTATTTTTACGTCGGCTTAAAATAATTACTTTATAATAGCTTAAGCTTATTATAATTTAAAGATTAAAAGTTTATTTTGCTTTTAAGTAATATATATATAAATATAAAAGCTTTATATAAAAAAAATAAGCTAAAGATAATATAAAAAAAAAAAAAAAATCAATTTTTTAGTTTTTATAAGTGCTAATAAATACTTAAGTATTTTTTTTAAGAGAAAAATATAAAAAAAATAAACCTGCTTTTTTTTTTTTTACTAGTTTAAAATAATTCTAGTTTTTTTAGCTAAATTAAAATCTTAAATTATATATTTACCCATTTTCTTTTTTTTTTAAAATAAAAACTTTATTTTTTTTATAATTATAAACGTTTATTAAGCTTGCTGCTTTAATTAAATTATATATATTAATTTACTTTTACGTAAAATCACACCTTACGGCTATTTATATATTTATAGCTTTTATTTTAAGTTTAAAATCATTACTTAAGTTATTTATATAACTAAGCTTATTTAATAGCTGCCGGGGCTAAATAAAAAACTTATAATATATAATTAAATATAACCTTTGTTTTTAAACGAGTTAAGTGCTTTAACCACTTAAAAATTTAGCTTTTATTACTAAAAATTATTTTTATATTAAAGTCGCTGTATTAAAATTTACTTTAAAGCTAAATATTTAAATATTAAAGTTATTATATAAAATTTTTTAAGATTATTAATTAAGTTTTATATATTTAAAAGCTATTTAATATTTATAAATTATAAGCTCTCGTAATTAAATATATAAATTAATTAGCTATAAATTTAAAACTAATTATTAATTATTATTTTATTATAAAAGTTAAGCAGTAAATAATTAAAGCTGTGGCTTAAGCTTTTTATAAATAGCTTAAACCGTTTTTTTTTATTAACCGCTTTAAACTTAATTAAACTAAAGTTTTTATTTATAATAATTTACTTTTATTTTATACTTTATTTATATTTATAAACTATTTTATTTATTTTTAATTTATAATAATTATATTAAGTTTTATTTTTATTAATTTATTTAGTTAACTTAACCTTAACATTTTATTTTTATTATAATTCACTTAGTTATATTTATTTATTTAGTTATTTTAGCTTATTTAATTACTTTAATTAAATTAAAGTTAAATTAAATTATTTTAAGCTATATTTTTAATTATAGCGCTACTTAGTTTAACTTTAATTTTTAATTTTACTTTATTTATAAACGCTTTTAATATATTTATTATAAATTTTAACGTTTAATTTTAAAATAATGCTTAAGCTTATTTAAGTTAAATAATTATAGCTTTTATTAAGCAAAATAAATTTATTTATATTATAAAAGCAAAAATTAAAAAAAAGCGTAAGGTTAATTTAAAAACCATGGCTTTAATAAGTATAACCTTTAATAATTTATTGTTTATATATATTATTAAAAATCGCGAGATAAAATTAAATATATTTTAATTAATTAATATTATAAAAAAAAAAGCTAAGCTAACATTAGTTTTCTCGTAAAATAAAAATATAAAAACAATAAAATTTATATTATTTTTTTATTATTTTAAATAAAAAGTTTTTAATAAAATTAAAAATGTTTTAATTAATTTATAAATTATACTTACTTTAATATATAATAACCTCGAGGCTAAAAAAGCTTATTATATATAAATTTTAGCAAAAAAAATCTTTTATTATTTATTTATTAAGCTCGTATAACTAGTTTTTTTAAAAATTTTAAATTTAAAATCTATAGTTTATTACTTTAAATAGCTATTATTAAACGTACTTTATAATTTATTTATTTTTTTTTAGTTTTAACTATTTTTATTTTAAGTTATAAATTTTAAAATAAACTTTTATTTTTGTTTTTAGTTTTTAAAAGCTTTTAAGCTTATAATTTACGATTATATAACCTAACTTTAATTTTAAATATATAATTAATAGTTTTTTTATATAAAAAAATACCTTAAACAATTTTTAAACTTTAATTAATTATAAATAATAAATAATTAAATTTTATTATTTAATTTTATAAAATATATTTTAATAATTATTTAAAATATTAAAAAAATTAAATTAAAAATATATTTATACTTTAAAAAAATATATACTTAAATACTTATATTTTAACTTATATTGTTTTATTAAATTTATTATTTTTATAAGCTTTAAAATAGCTTAAAAAAAATATAGAAAAAGCTTGACGTTAAATTTTTTAATATGTTTTTTTTAAAAAACTTGATTAAATATTTAAACTTTATCTTAACTTCGATTTTATTAAAAAAACACTTAATAGTTTTTCTTTAAAAAATAAAAAAAATATATTAAACCTAAGAAAAAATAGCAGCTTATATTATAGCTATATTTAAATTTATTTATAATATTTATTATAAATTATTATTTTAAAATATAAAACAATATTAAAAACTTATTTAATAAAATATATTAAAACATTATTTTATTTATAAAATCGAAAAAAAGATTTTATTTTTAAAAAACTTATATATTTTAAAAAAAATTTTTATAAAAGTTAAAATTTAATTAAATTAAAATATTATATAACTTAAAATGTTTAACTTTATTATTAATTTTTTTTTAGCTAATAAAAAAAATTTTAAAGTTTTTTTTTGCTAAAAAAAATCTAAAGCTTTATTAATTATTAAATTAAATAAATCTATAACCTTAATATAAAAAAAGCTTACTATTATTATAATCTTGTAAACAATTTTTATATTAATATAATAATTTTTAATTTTAATTATTTAATAATACTTAAGTTAACTTTTATTTTAGTTTAAAAGCTTTATTATATTATCATTATTTAATATATTTATTAAAAGCTTATTTTTTTTTTTACGCTTTATTAAACAATTTTTAAAATAAATTAATTTTAATATAATAAAATAAAGCTTAATTATAAATTCATTTTTATTAATTATTATATTTATAAATAATATTATTAATTAAACCTTTAGTTTTTTTTTATTAAAAACTTTAGTTAACGCAACTAAAAATATAAAATATTAATTAAACTTTAATTAGCTATAAAAATAATTTTAAAAATATTATAATATTTATATAATAAACTAAAAAAAATTAATAAAAAGTTTATAAAAATATAAAAATTATATTAAAGCTTTTTAAAAAAAAATAAATAAAAGTTAAGTTAAAATTTATAATTTTAAGCTTATTATAATTACGACTTAATTTAAAAATATAAATCTTAAAGCTAAAATTATTAAATTTAAATTAAATCTAGAAATAATAAGCACGCAAGTTAATAAACTTTAAGCTATAATTTAAATTTCTTTAAAAAAAGTTTTTAATAAAGTTTTTTAATATTATTATAATAGTTTATTAAAGCTAAAAATAAGTACTACTAGTTTATTTTATTTATTAAAGCTAATTGCAAGCAAAAATATATTAAAGGTTAAATATAATTATTAAAAATTTTTAATAAAAGCTAAAAATAAAAATTTAAGTATAATAAATATTAATATAAAAGCTAAAAAAAATAAGTCGGAAAATATATTTATTATTAAAAAAATATAAATTATTATTATTAATAATAATAAAGTAAACTTTATTAAAATTAATAACACGTAAAAAAAAATTTTAAGCTTTTTTAAGTATATATTAATAAACTTTAACTTTAAAAATAAATTGTTTACGTAATTAAAAGTTTTATTAGCTAGCTTTATTTTATTATATTAGCTTAAAAAACTTAAAGTATTAAAAATATTAAAGTTAAATTTATAGCTAGCGTAAACGCTTATTTTATACTTTTAAATAACTAAACTATTTTAGTTATATTATATAATTAATCACTTAATTTAGTTTTTAAATAGCTTTTCTTTAGTTATTTACTTAGATAACCCATGCAATACGAATGCATTTATTTTTTTTACACTATAAACCGCCACTTTGCTAAGCCATACCCATGTGGTATGTTGGAGGTGCGGTGAAGTTGCGTACCCCATCCCACTACTGTAGGTACGGCGCGCACGTTAGAAGTATGGCGTGCTGCGTGCCGCGTGTTTGAGAATAGGTACAGTAAGAACAACGACAGCCCAGAGCGTGGCATTCAGGGAGGAGGGGCGAGGGGCTGCCGAGGGACCAATGGCGGGGCGAGGTACCTGGGGAAAGTACCCAGGTACTGACTTAAAAAGACATCTCCGACAACACCGATAGCGGTTTGCTGCGGTATAAATATACTACTGTTAAATATAAAAGGTTATATCTTAAGCTAGAATATTTGCTAACTAGGTATTTAAGGGTAGACTTATGTTAAGAAAACAAGGGGCCCTTATATAAATTTTGCGTAGCTTATTAGTTGCGTTTACTTAATAAAAAAAATATATATAATTAATATAATTAATTAATTTAATATTATATATTATTATTTATATTTAATAATTAAAAGTTTTATCGTTATTTTTAGCTATTATTAAATAAGCTATTAGCTTAATTAAATAATTAATATATAAAAACTAATTAATTAAAACGCGAAAATCGCGTTAAAACATTTAAATAATTTTTATTTATAAAATAAAAAGCTTAAAAGTAAAGTAGTTAATTTAAACTTATAAAATTATATTATTTTAAACTTAAATATAAAAATATTATAGCTAAAATAACTTATAATATTTAAAGTTAAAAATTATTTAAAAGTAATAAATATATTAGTATTATTTACGAGGTTTTTTTTAATAATAAATTATAAAATAATAAACTTAAGATTTTCGTAAAATATAACCGAAATAATAATTTTTAAATAAACCGTATATAATATAAACTTAAATAATTATAATATATAAATACGTAAATATATTAATTAAATTAAAATTATTAATTAATTAAAAAACTAGATTTTTAAAATAATATTTTAAAGCTATAAAAATATACTACTAAAATTTATAAATATATTTAATATATAATACGACAAGCTTTATATTATTAAAACATACTTAAAAAAAAGTTTAATATATTAAATAAAGTTAAACTATAAATTATTTATCGATAATAATACGAAATAATTACCGAAAAACTTAAAAATTTAAACAATTAAATAAAAAAAAAAGCTAGCTTTAGCAGTAAAATATAAAATAATAAATTTTTTAAAGTTATATAATATTACTACTAACTTAAAAAAAGCTTTAAAAAAAAATTACTAAAAATAAATAATAGTTTTTTAATAGTTTAATTAATAAAAAATTAAAAATAAAACTTTAGATTATATTATAATTATAGCAAATTTATGCGATAAAATAAATATTAAGCTATTAATTTAAAATAAACTATTTAAAAAAAAACTTTATAAAAAAAGCTTTTATAACTTTAAAAATATTAAAAAAGTAAATAATATAATTAAAGTAAAAAAAGCTTTAAAACGTTTAAAACTAATAAATAAAAGTAAAGATAATAATCGTAGCAAAAAATTATAAAAATATAGCGAAAATATAAAAATTAAGCGTTTTTAAGCAAATATTAATAATAAAAATATAAATTATAAGCTATGTATTTAAAATTATTTATTAAATAAATGTTAATATATTTTTTTAGAATTAATAAGCGAAAATTTTATTTTAAATAAAACGGTTTAAAAAATAATTTTACGACTATTAAAGTTTAATTTAAAACTTTTAAAAAAAATTAAATAAATTTAAAAAAAAAAAAATAAAACAAAAAAAAGCTAAATTTAATGCCGATTAATTATTAAAAAAGCTAGCTTAAACAGCGTTTACAACTAAAAATAAAATTAAAATAATTTATAAATTAAAAAATTTTATAATTTTAAACTTAAGTATTATAATATATATATTTAATAAAATTAGCAGGTTTTTAAATTTTAAAAAAATTAACTTAAATAATATAATATACGTAAAAAATAAAGTTATTTTAATTAAAAGTTTTAAAAAAATTAACGTTTAAGTTTAAAAACTTAAAAAACTAAAAGTTTTTTAATTATATAATATAATATTTTATTTTATAATAGCTATTAATTTAATATTATTTTAAATTTTTAATTAGTTAAAATATTAATAAAATAATAAGCTATTTATAAACTTTTTATAATAAAAAAATAGTTTAATATTATATTGTTTATAAAATTAACTTAATTAATTTATTTTAAAATATTTTTTATTTTTATTTTAAAAATCTGCTTTTTATATATAGTAAAATAAATTTAATTTATATATAAAAAAGCTAATTTTATAAAAAAACTTATTTAAATAATATTTTTAAATAAGTTATTTAAAACTTAAAATAATATAATATTTAATAATTTTATTTTAAAAAGTAAAAATTTATCGAGTTTTTAATAAAAATAATAAAATAAAAACTATTTAATATAATATATATAAAGTATTAAAAATTAAACGTTAAATTAATAAATAATTATAAAAAAAGCTAATAGCGGCTAATATATAATTAATAATCGATTTTTATAATTATAAAAACTTTAAAAAAAATAAAAACAAAAAATAATATATAATATTTATTATCGATTAATATTTTAACTTTATTTTTAATTATTATTTATATAACTAAATATATTTATTTATTAAAATTATATTTATATACTTAATTAAATATATAAAAAATTATTATAAAACTAAAGTATTAATAATAAAATACGACAATAAAATAATAATAAATATAAAAAATATTTTTAAGCTTGCTTAATATTTTCGAGTAATTAAAAAAATTATTTTTAAAATATTTTTTTTTAATATTTAAGCACTTAATAAAAAAACTAAAAGGTTAAAAAATATAATTAAAAAAAAAGTATAATTTATAAAAAATAAATTAAAATTATTAACTTATTTTTAAGTAAAAATTATTAAAGCTATTATATATTTTTATAATTATATTTTTAAATATATTTATAATTAAAAAATTTTATATAAAAAGTTTTATATTTATTTTTAAATATAAAATAATATTATCGAAAAAAATAAAATACCTATGTTATTACACTTAAAGGTTTATAAATATAAAGTTTTCGCTATAATATTAACAATATAATTAAAAATAAATAAAAAAAAAAACTTGATTTAAAAACTTAAATTAAATATTTAATTAAATATTAATTATTTATTATTTATTATATTTAGTTATTAAAAGCTAATAAAGTTATTATAACTAAAAATATTATATTTAATAAAAACATAGTTTTTTTAAGAAATATTAATTTTTTAAAAAACAACTTTTTAAAAACTATTAATAAAAAGTTCAAGGCTTTATTAGCTAAAATTACTTATTAATTTTATTTAAAAATTATTTAATAAAACTTTATTAATTTATATAAAAACTAAAAAGTATACGCATTAATTAATTTTATTAAAAAAGCAAAAAACGAAAATATTAATAAAAACGTAGATTAAAATAAAGATTTATTATTATAGTTTAATTAATTATATATTAAGGCAATTTTTGCTTTATACTTTACTTTTTTTTAAATCTTTTATTTATTATGTTTTTTTTAGCGCTATAATTAAAAAAGCTGGCTAAAAAAAAAATTTTAATAAAATTATTAAATCGCTTAATTTTACTTTAAAGTTTAAAAAAAGTTTTTAAATAATTTTTTCCGGAGTTATAGTATATAAAAGTTATTAAAAAGCCATGTTTAATATAAAACGCTTAATAACCGCAAAGTTATAATATAATATATTAGTAAGCAAAGTTAATAAAGCTAAATTTTTAAAAAAATTTTTAAGTTATTTTAATAATACTATTAAATTTATTTAAAATAAAGGGCTTATATTTTTTGCAGAAATATAGCTTTAAGCGCTTTTATATAAATTTATTTTAAAAGTATAGCTTTAAATGTTTTTATTTAAATTTATTTTAAAAGTGCAGCTTTAAATACCTTTACTTAAATTTATTTTAAAAAATATTTTAATATTTTAAAAGTTAAACTTAATAAAGTTATTTTAAACTAAATTTAAAATTTATTATTAAAACTTTTTTTTATTTTTTAAGTAGTATAAAAATCTTAAGACTTATTTTATAAATAAATACTTTAAGCAGGCTAAAAAATTATATTTTTAAAGCTATAAAAATATAAATATTTAAAAAAAAGTTAATATATATATTATTTATAAAAAATTAACTTTAAATTATATATAAATATATATTTATAAGTTTAATAAATATAGCTTTTATTAAAAATATAAAGCTAAACTTATTATTTAAAAAAACTAATAATTAATTAATAAAAAAAAAATATATATATATATTTATTTTTGCAGATAAATTATTTTAAACTTTTATAACTATTATAGTTAAATTTAATTTAAAACTAAAATAATATAATATTATAAATGTTTTTATTAATATAAAACTTAATAAAAAAATTTATATATATATACTTTTAAGCTATTATAAACCTTAGACTTTTTTTAAATTTCTTTAAGCGCTATATAGCCTTTAAAAGTCTTTATTTTTTTAGCAGCAAAAATTAATTAAATCTTTAAAATTAATAAACTATTAAATAATTTTTTACAAGCTATATTATTATATTAAACAAAGGGTTTTTATTTTTATATATATAAATAATATTATTTTAATTTATTAATAGTTTAAAAAAGCTATTATTTAATAAATAATTATTAAATTAAAGCGTTATTATTAAATAATTAATAAAAATAACCTCTTATAGTTTTTTAGCGTAAAAATAATTTAAGATTATAAAAAAAGTTTAATTTAGCTATTATAGTCTTTATATATTAAAAAAATTATTAAACTTAAAAATAAATTTATTTTTAAAGTATATATTTTAATAAAAGCAAAAAAATTTAGTTTTTATAATAAATTAGCCACGCGATAAAAAATTTATTATTATTAAAAAAAAATAAGTTTAATTATATACGAGGCTATAATTATTTAACTTAATATTATTTTTAAAATATTTTAATTATTATAATTTAATTTAAATTTAAAATTAAAGCATTATAATTTTATTAATCGATTATTATTTTACCTCGAAACCATTTAATATTACGCGCTATAATTTAAAAATAAAAATAAGTTTATTATCGCAAACAATTTTTTATTTGCTAATAATACTCTCGACCGCAAAAATTTGCAAATATATATAATAAAACTATTTAAAAAAGTTATTAAATAAAAAGCTAATAAATAAAATATTATAATAATTTTTATAACCGAGGCTAAACTTTTAATATTAGCTTAAGCTTTTAAAAAAATAATATTTATTAGCTAATTAATTAAAAAATTAAAAATTACTTTAAATAATTAATAAATTTAAATTTAATATAATAATTAGCAAATAATTAAACTAATTATAAAAAATATTACTATATTATAAACAAAATTATATTATATTAATATTTATAATTATTAGCTATAATAAAAAGTTTTTAATAAAACTTTATAAGTTAAATATATTTTTATTATTAATATAATTATTAATAAATTAATAAAAATATTTTTTAAAAACAAATAAAATATTTTTTTAAACTAGCTTAACTTTATAAATATTAAAAATATTTAAAAATATTAATAACTTAAAAAAATATTAAAAAAAAAATAAAAAATATTTAAAGACTTATTAAAAAAAAAAAAGTTTAATATATAAATAACGAAATAACTGCGAAAATATTTTTATTTAAAAAAAATATTTAAGGTTTATATAAAAAATATTTATAAGAATTATTTTTTAAAGAATATTTTTTAAAAAAGTGTGTTAAATATAAAAGGTTATATTTTAAACTAGAATATTTGCTAAACAAGTATTTAAGGGTAAACTTATGTTAAGGAAACAAAAGCTTTTATATAAATTTTATATATTTTATTAGTTGCGTTTATTTAATAAAAATAATATATATAATTAATATAATTAATTAACTTAACGTTATATATTATTATTTATATTTAATAAGCTTAAGTAAAAGTGCTAGCGTTAATATTAATTTTTTTTTTTTTAATTTATTATTTAAGTTTTTTTTACTTGTTTATATTATTATAATATTTTTTGCTAGCGTTAATAATTAATTAGCTATAACTAAGGTTTATTATTTAAATATATTAACACTTATTATTTATTAAAATATTTATAAAGTTTATAAACTTATGTTTTAATTTTATATTTTTAGTAGTATAATTTATTTAATTAGTTTAATTTATAAGTTTAAGTTATATTTTTCGAAATAATTATTTATAAATAAATTTATATTTTATTATTTTATTAAATATTCTCGTAGTATTTTTATTAACGAACTTATTTTATAGATTTTTTATTATATAGTTTTTATATACCGATATTTATATTATATTAAGTTTTATTAATTAAAAAGCTATTAAAATATTATAAACTTTATATATATTTATAAAATATATATAATATATATAAAAGTTTTTAATTTATAAATAATAATAAAACTAATAATTATTAATTTATAAAAAAAGTTTTCGAGTATTTTTATTATTATATTAAGTGCGCGTTAAATATAATAGTCGCTTTTAAATATTTAAAGTATAAAATAAAATAAAAATTAAAAATTAATAGCTAAAAAACAAAATTAAAAAAATAACTAAATATAAAAAATTATAATTATTATATAAATATAAAAAATAAAGCACTTTTTAGTACTAAAACTTTTTAAATTTATTAAATTTAATGGATTTATAAATTATAAAGATTTTATAGATTTATATCACATGATTTTTTTTTAAAAACATTAACGCTTAAGCGATTATTTAATAAAAACTATTAAACGTTTTTTTTAAGCTTATTTTACGACCACTAATAAAGTATATTTCATAATAAAAAATTTAAAATAAATATAATTATAAGCGAAAAAAATATAATAATATTAATTTAAACGTTAACTTTTTAAAAAGCTTTAAAAAAAAACTTATTATTTAATAAATTTTTTAAAGCTTGTAGATTTATTTTAAAAAAAAAAATAATTATATTATACGCAGCTAGCTTTTTATTAAAATATTATTTAGCGAGGTTTAAAAAAATAAAAATAATAATAATTTTTAAATTAAGCAAGCTAAAAAAAGTTAAAAAAATAACTAAAAAATAAAAATTAATTATATTTATTAATATAATAAATAAAATCTTTAAAAAAAAACTATATTATCGTATAATAAAAATAACTAAAAATAAAAACTTATTATTAAATAATTAAATAAACAATAAAAAATATAAGTTTATAAACGCGGCTATAAAATTAATAGCTAAAGCGGTTAAAATAGCTATAAATAAAAAAAATACTATATTTTTACTGCAGCTAAATATTATAAAAGTTTTTAATATAATTAATAAAAAATAAATAATTTATATTTTTTAATAAAAAAATTTTTTTTTATAAATTATAATATAAATTTATTTGTTTATTTTAAATAAGTCGATATAACTTTGCTTTAATAAAAAAACATTATAATTAATAGCTTTAAAAGCAAAAATGTTTTAAAAGTTTTTTTTTTTATTTTTATTTTTTTTTTTATATATATTTTAATATTTTACGAAAACTTTACTGCGTATAAAAAGCTAATTATAGTTAGTTTTATTAATTATATTAACTTTTTAATAATAAATTTAAATATTAATTATAATTATAAAATATTAAAAATAATATAAAAAACGTGCGAAAATTAAGCTATAAAGTATAATATAAAATTTACGCTTTAAAAAAATAAATTAATATATTTTTTTAATAATAAAGCGGCGTTTATATAAATAATTTATTTTTTTAGCGCTATAATTAAACTAGTTAATAGCGTAAAATTTTTAAATATATAGTTTAATAAAAATATAAAATAAAAAAAATATTTAGCCGAACTTAAAAAAAAGTTTAATATTTAAATATACGTAGTAATTAAATTATAAAACTTAATATAAAATAATAATATATTTAAAATAAAGCAGGTTTATTTAGTTATAATTTATAGCACGCTAATATATAACGTAGTAATATAATATAAACTTTTTAAAAAAAATAAAATATAAAATATTGTTAGCGCTTTAACAACCACTTAAAATAAATATTTTAAATAAATAATTAACGCTTTTAAAATTATTTTTATAAAACACTTAAAAACTAAACTAAAAGTTTTATTAATAAACTTATATTTTAGTAGTAAAACCGCAGCAAGTAAAAATTAACTATATAATATAATTTATAATAAAATTATTAATAAAGTTATTAATAAAATAAAAATAATATTATAAACAATAAAAAAAAAAAAAGCTAAAGCTTAAACTAAAAATAAACCTTTAAAAAAAAAATAGCTTTTATTAATAACAACTTTATAAAATTAAATTATTAATAAAAAAAATAATTAAAAAAATAAAAGCTAAATAAAACGCTTTAAAAAAAATAAAAAAACTATTAACACCGCATTAAAATAAAATATAATTATTTAACTTTAATTAAATAAAAACTTAGTAAAAATAATATATTTAAAAAATATAAAAATTTATTAAAATATAAAACAGCATTAATTATTTAAATTTATATAAAAAAAATTAAATTAAAAACGTTTTTATATAAAAAAAAAGTTTTTAAGTTTTTAATACCGCTTTATAAGTGCGTAAAAAAAAAAAAAACGCTTTAATATATTATTTTTAAATATAAACTTTTTAAAAAAAAAAAAACACTTTAATTAAAAATTTAATAAATATTTTATTACTTAATAATAAAAACTTAAAAATTATTATTAAAAACCTTAAAACAGCAAGCTTTATTATAAAGTAATTAATAAACATTAGTAAAATAATTATATATAATAAAGCAGCAAAAAAAAAAAAACTAAAAAAAAAATAAAAAAAAAAAAAAAAAAAAAATATTGTAGTAAAGTCGAAAAAACTCTACTAAAAATATATTTAAATAAAACAGCAGATTTACTATAATTTCTTTAAAAATAAAAGCTATAAAAACTTTTAAAAAAAGTTTTTTTTATTTTAACTTTATTTTATTTTTTATTAATTAATTAAACAATAAAAACTAATTTTTATAAAAATAAAAAACATTTAAATAATAAATAATATATAATATAAAATTTTTATTTAATTTTTATATAGTTTTATTTATAAATATATACGCATAAAAAAACCGCGCTATTTTATAATAATATAATAAATTATTTAATAATAATATTAAATTTTATTTATTAAATTAAGTTTTTAAATATATATTATTAATAAGTTAATAAATATATTTAAAAATAATATATATAATAATATTATTTATTAACGGTTAAACTTTTATTATTATAATTATTTTTAAAAAAATTTAATATATATATTATTTATATTGCGGTTATAAAAAAAAATATTAAAAAAATTAAGTTTTTTTTTATTTTTATATACGCGCGCTATAAAAATAAACTAAAAATACGCAGTAAAAAATAAAAGTATTTTTTTTTTATAATTAAAACGTACGACTTATAAAATTTATTAATATTTATTAATTACACGTAAATATTATATAAAAATATTTATAGTTATAAATTTATAATGTTTAATATATATTTAAATAATATAGCGCGAGTAAATATTAATAATATTATAAATTTAAATATTTTACTTAAAAAATTTATTATAGTTATTAATAAATTATATTTAATTCGGCTTATTAATAATTAGTTTATTTTTTTTACGGTAATAATTAAAGCAGCAACAATTAATTTTATTTAATAAAAACTCTCGGTATATAATAAATAAAATATTTTTAAAGTTATTTAATTATAATAATAAATATTATATAATTATTTTATATATACTTAATAATATTTTTTTTTTAGTTTTTAATTTATTTATATAATAAGCTTACACTTAATTTTTATATATTATTATTTATTTTTAAATTATTAATAATAAAATAATAAATTTATTAAATTTATATATCGCGTTTAATTATTATTATAATATAATAATATATATTATATTATAATCGAAAGCGTTATAATTATTATATAATTAAATTATATTTTATAGCTTTAATAATTTATAAAATTTTTACTTTAATAATATTTTTTTAATAAAATAAAAATTATATAATATTAATTAAAAACTTATCGGTTAAATATATAACTTAATATTTATTTATAATATTTTAATTATATAATTATTATTAAAGCGTGTTTTTAAATAAAACTAAATAAATAAATTATTTTTTATAAATAATTATATAAATATTTATATATAAATACTTAAAATAATATAAATTTATAATAAACTTTTTTTTTATAATAAATAATTTTAT